>JAPQRQ010000011.1:19091186-19101269 GCA_037367365.1 Apogon talboti | reverse complement strand
TATTATACGTGTGTACTTGTACTATGTGTATGTACTTGTATTATACGTGTGTACTTGTACTATGTGTGTGTACTTGTATTATACGTGTGTACTTGTACTATGTGTATGTACTTGTATTACATGTGTCCTATCTCCACCGTCCTCATGTTAGTTCTCAGACTCAGGTTTGTAGAAGTCGTGGATCGACATAAAACCATAGTTTGTTTGTATCAGACACACGCCCGAGCAGCCGAGCAGAGTATTCGTGTGTGTGTGTGTGCGGTTGTTGTGTCTTTGAGATGCGTCGAAGACGTGTCGGGAGTGTATTTGGGTCTCCTCTGAGCCTCGGGGCTGTTGATGTGTTGTTTCTGTTTGGGCTGTCAATCACAGCTGTCAGACACACCCCCCTTCCCCCCGACCGATGGCGGCCCGGCTTCACACTCTCTCAATCAACCCCCTGTTGCGTGTGCATGTGTTGACGTGTGCTGGCGTGTGTTTGTGCGGTGGCGTGCGGCGGCGAGCAGAGGCGGGTGGTCGGCGCTCTATTCATAGTAACCGCCGTCTCACCCTGTCACCAATACTTCATGTGTCATAGTAACTGTCAGAGCCACGGGAGGAGCCCCCCCACCCCATCCGGAGGTTAGCTTTATTCTTTTACCCACGTATTGGTGCACATGGGGGGGCGTCGTACATTTATTTAGGGACAACATCGGAATATTAAACACGGAGACATGACGAAGCACTGAAGGGTGTGTCCTGATAGATTTAACACTTTTCACTTGAACATTTTGCACCAAGTCTGTTTACTATTTTCATAGATATACTGTTTTATAGATATACATACTCTTTTCATATATATATCTATATATATCTCTATATATTTACATATTTGTACATATTGTTTTCATAGATAAACATAGAGCTTGTATGTAGAGCTTGTGCACTCTTGTGCGTACAGATCCCAGTGTGACTAACACTAGAACAGGCCTTCAACATTAATGCTACTGTTATTCACTGATAAACATATATTAAATGGAGGGTTGATTAGTAAAGTTTTGACGGCGCTGTACAGATGACAAGTACAGGTGATCATGACGTCCCTCAGCCTCCACCTAAACCATCTGACTGACACATCCACCTTTTGAATTCTAAATTTGCTCATCATGAAGAACACATGAGATCAGACAAATGAGTTTTTTCCGTGAGAAGCTCATGTCACACTGAGTGTTTGTGGTTGTGTGTTTGTTGTGTGGGGGGGGTTTAGGTGTGGAGTTTCACTCAGTTCAAGTCTCTGCTGCTGGTTAGAGGTGTTGACTTGTAATTACCACAAGAATATGGTCTGTCACCCTGTGTCTGCTCAGGTACTGACAATTTAACCCTTTGACATCTACCATTACAGCAGACTGCCAGGACTTCTCTGTGGTTTGGCTTTTGTTTTTGTTCGCTAAAAGTGTCAGAAAATTCCACTTTTTTTGCCAATTGTTCTGCACCTTTTATCAATAGAACTTAGCTGTCAGTGTCGGGTCATTAATTATCATTATTAGATATAATAAATGCTTAAAGCTGTTTATTATAGTACAAATAAAAAAAAACAAACTTGCATTTTTTATCATATTTATGATGAAAAACAACTGTAAATGTTCAGAACGAAAATTTTTGAGATTACAGAAATACACTTTCAACTATTTTACATGTGCGCAAACATGATTGTGTCGATCATTCTGTTTTAATGTTACAGCTTCTTATTTTTAGTTATTTCTAGTCATTTTTAGCCTGTGTCTCTGTAGACAGCCCTTCATTTCACTGAGAATGAGCTGGAAACATCCATCTGATTCTGTTACAGACGGTGCATGTCCTTCTGCCCTGTATAGATTTACAAATATATATAAATATACATACATTTATATAATATTTACAGCTAAATTACAACTATCAATGAACTATACAAACTGGAAAACAAATAAAAGGAAAAAAACAAAAAAAACTAGCTAAACTTCACAAAAACATGACCAAACGCACTGGTAGAACACATAATTCAGTATTTAAAATCCCCATTATTTTGTCACCAGGAGGGAGAGGAGACTATTCCAAATGAGGCGATGTAAATTTGATGCAGTTTTAGTAGAAACTGTAGGAAATACTGCGATGTAAAAAGTGAGCCTTTTCTGGATTTGAACAGAAGCTGTTGCTCTGGTTCATCATTGGGTTTAGTGTGGAGTTGGATGGAAGTCCTGTCACTTTGAGGCTTGTGGTTCTGATTCCGTTATTCACCGGGTTTTGGGAATAACGTCGTCACGAAGAGGACACATGTGGCTAAGTTTATGGTAAATATGGTCAAGGGATTGTTTACAGTTTTAGAGTTACAGTAGTTTTAATGGGAAGGTTTTTGGAAGGTAAAAACCTTGTTTACTCTGAGGTTGAACATATAGAACTGAGCAAAATCAGGGAAAACCTAACTTCAGTTTTCTTAAAGACCGTACTACATGTGGAGATACTGATGGAACCTAGAGAAGTCTGAAGTCCACTGATTTATTTAACCATGTTTCTGTGTTAAAGCACAATGAAGTAAAGTGGATCCAAGGATAGTTAGAGTTGACGATTTTACGACCTCTTCCTCTGTGAAACTAATAAGAAAGGTGCCATGTTTGATGCGTAACGTCTCAAAGCTGTGGCCCACGTTAGTAAAAGAAATAAAAACGATAAATACGTCTGTTTATGCTTTACAACATTCAGAGTCCGATATTATTGTCATATTCATGTGTTCATCAAGTCAACCGACCCAAATACTTCCCCTCTCATTACATGCATTCGATTTCCCTCTGAATATTGTTCTTGGCTTTGGAGGCACTTTATCAATTTTCCCATGACTCCCGGCTCCAGACAGAACTGGGAACAATTCAGTCGCTCGCCGTCATCCATCACAGTGAAAGAAGACGCTGACAATCCCGGTTTGCAAAGTTGCACAAACACCCGGCTCTGAACGCGAACCGTGTGAAGGATGTTCCCTTCAGCGCGCCGCCGTTCAGGCAAACAAACAGGTGACGGCGGCGGGACGCCAACGTGACGCCACTGTCGAAAAAACGGTTATATTTGGACCGCCGGTCTGTCAGTCACGACTAAGTGAAGGAAGGAGAGTCTGCCAGTTAGGAAGAGGAAATAAATGGAAAAGAAATGCTGACAGACGCCACAGATGGAGCACTTAGACACAGGACAACCAAATTATACTGTGATTATTAAAGATAACCAGCAGATTTAGAGGGATATTAACTCATCTAGAGCTCACATGAACTAGAAGTATATAAAAAAAAGTTTTTTATTTATTTAACAGGGACAATCCAGTCAGACATAGTTACAAGCTTGCAGCTGATGTGATTATTATAATATTTATGTTAATGTTTATGTTATGTTAATCCTCAGGAATAGAATAGAATAGAATAAGCTTTATTGTCATTGGAAAATACCACTGTACACAGGGTTCCTGCGGGGTCTTAAAAGTCTTGAATTTACAAATCTGCATTCAATAGCTTAAATAAGTCTTTAAAAGGTATTAAATTTGATATGGTTGGTCTTAACTTATGTTGCCATAAACTTGTTGGTTGTATTGTGTTCAAGTGTCCAAGCTGTAAAGACAGTAGCATTAGTCGACTCACTTCCACCCATTCCAACCCGACAATTTATACTGAAATTAGGAACCCATTATCTCTAACTTTGCCCCTGGTGGGAGTCAAGGCGTTGGAGTAAATAAATACATTTTTCTGTGTTCTAGGACTCACCAATTTTTGCCAGTAGGGCTGTGAAATGGACATTCAATTCTGTTCTAAGGAGTCTTCAAAAGGTCTGAAAAAGTCTTCAGTTGAACTTGTAGAAACCTGTAGGAACCCTGTGTACAGTACAACATTTGGTATCCTGCCCACAGAGGTTCCTCCAATCACCAACAGGACAGAACCATAATCTAATCTGGGTTCCATTCCAACACCAGGCATGTTTGTGTGTGGAGTGTGCATGTTTCCATCTGTTTGCCTGAGTTCTGTCTGGCTCCTCCCACCATCAAAGACATGCACTGGTAGGTTACATGGTCAATCTACATAGGTGTGAATGTGCAAGTTATTGGTTGTTCCTCTCTATATGTCCAGGCCTTTACTGAAAATAAAAATCAGTTCTCAGGTTAAATACAGGTAAAATAAAAAAAATTTAAAATGCAAAATTAACAACTTTTGAATTCTAACCTAATACAAATTATCAAAAATAATATGAACTTTTATAACATGAAGTACAAGTAATACGCTCACCTGGATACTGGAGGGTTAATGGGACCATCCCTGAAGTGTTGTTAGTGATCCAGACTGGGTCCGTGTGTCTGTAGTTGAAGTTCAATGTAAGCCAATGGGAACCAGGGCCTGTATGAGCAGCATCTAGTGGTGATTAGTGGTAGTACACTTTACTGTACTCGTCTGTGGAGCATTCAATTTTGATGCAAATTGTGAGTCTGTCTGTAAAATGGACCAACACTGACAACAAAACCACCACAACTTTAATGCACTTGAATGTATTTATTCCCCAGTTTTCCTTTTTACCTCTCCTTCACCCCTTTTTACCCTACTTTATTTTATTTGGTCTTTTATTTCTTTAAATTCTTGTATTGTTACCATTATTTTTTCCTCTTTCCTGTCTCTTTTCTGATTTCATGTATTTATTTTCCTTATTTTGTCTGGTCTTCCACTTGTTCTACCATACTTGAAGCCAAGTCTTTAGTGTCATGTGATCAGCGTCCCATAATGCACTGTGGTTTCTAAACTCCGTGCATTTCTTTTGTGTTATTTGCCTGATGAACGCTGTCTTTTTATTTTTGCGTCAGATTTAGTTTTTTGCATTACATTTTCTGTTGGTTTACCTGTTGGTTTGGGGTCAGCCTCTCCTTGAACAGCATCAACTCCCTGAATCCAGGGGTTAAATGGTCCAGTAGGCAGATCAGTTTTCCATCGTTCATGCAGTGGAGTTCAGCGTCTTCACTCTGGATTTTGGTCAATAGTCGACAACAAAACAATATAAAAATAGTTTAGTTCCAGTAGTGATCGCAGACTTGACCAGGGTATAATACAACTGCACAGAAAGTGGCTATTTATGTACCTTTTTATCATACCTTTAGTGCTGTTTTTGCTTTCTTTGTAGCGTTGACCTGTGGGGAACCATGGGTTCTGGATGTGGTCTAAATATTGGTGTAATAAACTTACCTCTGGTACAGTTCATCCCTTTACTTTCTTGCTAAATTCCACTGGTATTTTCAGTTGAATAATCTCTCAGCTGGCATGTCTGTTTGTGCACATGAAATTTGACACCGTGGCAACGTGGCCCTATTGTTTATCTGTTGCTAGGTAACCCACCTCAGTGATGATTCTATGATTCTGGGCATTGCTATTGTAAGGCTATTGTATTCCAAAATTACTAATATCTCCCAAAATATTGGTCCTATCAACTCTCCGTTTTCTCCAGTCTGATCCCGACACAAAACACAGAAGTTTGTCAAACTGCAGCAGTCGGCTCTTTACAGATTTGGTGTGACCAAGTCATGTTCTGATGTTCTGTAAGTTCTCCACAGCGTCCATTCGGCGAAGTCCGTCGACCCAGGGGATGATGTCGTCCTCGGTTCCCAGCGCCGGGACGTCCTTCCCCATCCGTCCACCTCTAAATGGGCCGACTGTTGGTCCTGGATCAGACCAGTTCACGGGCCTTGGCACACTTCCGCATTAGTAACAGAGCCAGGGTAAGCTAGCGGCGAGTCGCGGTTTAATGGGCCTATCGGGTTCCTGAGAAGATACGGGGCCCATTCAGAAACAGAGCGGCGGCGTGACGGAAGCCAGGAGCAGACGTGAAGCTCCACGGTACCGGAGAATAACAGGGTTCTGGAGACGAGGCTGAAATGTGCAGCCGGTTCATTCTGACACGTCAGAGTTTTAGAAGTGACAGATTGACAGGAAAGATGAGGAGGAGGAAGCAGAAGTATGATGTGACAGTCAGTAAACAAACCACACACATCTGTTAAAGTTGAATTCACTTACAACACAGGTGTCAAACATACGGCCTGTGGGCCAAAAGAGGACGCAAAAATGACACTGAAGATATTAATCGTTTTAGTTCCACATTCAGACCAATATGATCTAAAGTGGATCTGACAGTCTAATACGATGATAATAATCTATAATGACAACAAGTGTAAAGAAGTAAACTTACATGAAAATATTGACATTTACACACTATCCTTCACCAAATATATGAATCAAACAACCTGAAATGTCTTAAGAAAAATAAGTGTAATTTTAACAATAATATAGAGAATAAAATGAAAAACACGAGAAAATAAAGAAAACTACATAAAAAATAAACTATTAGAATTTAAAAAAAATAATGAATAAAATGACCAAAAATGAATAAAGAAAACAAACTAAGAAGAAAATAAAATAATTTAAGAGAAAAATTAAGTAAATGATACAGAAAATGAAACAAAAATAATTCAAATACAGTATTCTGCCTGTTTGTAAATGTTTTGTGTATTTGTAGATCCACTGTCATCTGTATGTTATAATGAACATGACTTAATGATAAACTGAGGCTGAATGTTGATAAAATTACCCTGATTTTTCTTAAAACATTTTAGTTTGTTCATGTTATTCAGATTTTTAAGGAATGTTGTAGATGTAAACATTTTTTCAATATTATTTACTACACTTACCAACTTTTACTCTGCTTAAACCATCTTTCAGTTGGTTTTATTGTACTTTATTTGTGTTTAACCATTAAGTAGTTTGGTTTTATCATCTTTTAGACTTGTTTTACCAAAATGTAGCCCATTTTAACCACCTTGTAGTTTAGTTTTACTATCTTTTATACTGTTTTACCAACTTTTACTCTGTTTAAACCATCTTTTGTTTGGTTTTACTGTGCTTTAGTTTAGATGCCTACATCAGTGTCACACAGACCACATGACCTTTCCCCATTGGAACAGTCCAATCTTGATGCTCTTTGTGATGTTGAAGTTAATGAACTGAGACATATTCATGACTACAGTAGTTATCCAATGGACGGCTCTGACCCTGACTTAATTAAACCCTGTATAATCTGTATTTAATCACCATATGATTCTCTTTGTGTTGTATTTTTAAGGCCATCAGATGGTTTGATGCTGTAACTCAAACTACCGCCTTAATTCCACTGAACCGGTTGATGTCGTCTGTATGTAAGTGTACGTCCGCGTTGCCGTTTCACGTTGAGGCCGGTTTCATCGACGCTGCGCCTGCAGAAGTCGGAGTGGGGCGTTGTGCCGTCGTATTTGCAGCGTAGCGTCTGTGGTTTCCTGTGTTTTCATGTTGGTGTTTGTGACTGAGCCGGTGGAGGTGAGAGGAAACGTGGACGGTGGTTTTTCACAGAACACTTCTTCTGACCGCCTTCTGCTCTTTTTATTTTTACACCTCGTCGCTTTGCAGCCAAACCTAGAATCTTGCTTTTGGCCAAAGCTGTGCATAATCTGAGGCAGGAGGGTGCACAGTTAGGAAGTAGTGTTGAAGCGCTGTGAAAATACCTACACTAGGGATATGTGGCCATTTTTTTAGGATTGTTATAGTTTTAGTCAAGATGTCTATCAACCAGCTCCAATCTCTAAGTGTATTGAGTTATTATAACAACTCTGTAAAATAGAATAGAATAGAGTAGAATACTGTTAGCCTCATAGCATAACTAACTCATAGACAAATGGACAAAAGTATGTGGACATGTTGAATCCAGGTGTTCCTGTTCTACCAGGGGTCTGGGATACAAAACAATAATGACTAATGTCAGAATATAGTTTTATATTGGGATAAATATCATGTCATTGTTAGTTTGAAGCATTTTGGAAGCAAAGATAATTTCAATGTTAATGTTCTTCCTCTAAATTTCTAAAATATTTTTGGTGCTCTGATTATAAATAATAATTTTCTACCAACTAACCATCTACTTTCTTCACATCTCACTGAGGAAGAAAAATCTACTATTAAACTTTAAGGAAATATTAATATTTCTAAACTATATGGACATAAATATTGGGACACATCATGTCTACAGCTGTTAGATGTCCTGTTGATGAGGATTGGACATAGAGACATCAGTATTAATAATCAATATGATATTTGTGCTGATTCTCTGAACAATTTTAGGATGATCTGCTTAGAATTAATGTTTTCATATAATAGTTCCGTATAATTTTACACTGGAGTCATTGAAATCATAATCGTGTAAGTGATGCTCAAAACCTTGTCATATTTGATCAGAATCTGGACCAACACAGACATAAACTGGAACCTGACTGGTCCAATTATCCCAATAAATGTATTTCTGTTTTTAAACTGTTCGGAGACCCAGATGGAGAACAGACAAAACAGACCAAAATGTGTTCTTCAGCACCAGAATATGAAGAAAAACAACAATACACTGAATAATTTGGTGTTTAATGTGACGGTGTGGGCAAAATAACACCTAAAACTAAAAACAAAGTGATTATGAGAATTGTTGCAATACACAGATCTACAAGGAAAATAATTATAATGGAAAAATACAGCCCAACATCAGTGTTAACAGTTTAACAGTTGTCTCCAAAGTTATTTTCTGTCCACTTTTCACTTAAATATACAAATATATCAATAATATCAGTACTGATATATCGGTATCATCAGGTCTTTGTAAAGATTTTCTCTTGTTTTCATCTGCTCATTAGTAGATAATGTAATGGACTGACAGACTTTAAAATATGAACTATTGTATAATTATAATGAAGATTTATTTGTTAAAGGAATAAATAACCAATATAACACCGTATCAGCCAGTGGCTAAGACTTCTGCAGTCATTTAATTTCTATTGACTTTGATTTTTATTTTAAGCTCAGCTAAAACACTTGGTTTTCTTGTTTAAGTTGATTTTCCTCCCGAATGCTTTCTTTTTTTTAAGCATTTTTATCATTAATAATTTGACAGTTCAACTTGTACATTTCTGAAATATTCTGTTCAGATTTTATCCGGTTTTGACCATACAGAAGTATTTAAAACCACAAAGAACCACCATTTAGCTCATACTTGTTTTGTTCAGTAACAACTCGGATTGTTTGAACAAAAAAAGGCACAAAATCACAAGTGTTTGTCATGTTCTGACCCTAAAAACAAGTGTAAAACCACAGACAATGGTGTGGTTTCTCCAACTATTATTCACAACCAGACTCAGTCGAAATAAGGATCTTACAGTTATTGCGACACTGACATTTTTGACTCTATATTTCATCGTTAATTGCAGTAATTGTCTTGTTTCCGTCGTTGATACTGATCATGACTCCAGCCCAGCAGAGAAATGGTTAAACCTGAGTAAGAGGGTTGCAACACCTTTCCTTTCACTGTTGCACCATGTGTTCATCTGAAGGTCGTGTGTGTGAGTGTGAATGATTGTGTGTGCGTGTATGGATGTGTGTATACATATATACAGTATGTGTGTGTGTGTGTATATATAGCAAGTAAAGTAGCAGTTGCACACTATTACATATTTACAAAACAATCGATTTATTAAGTATTGAGAAAAATGTTTCTATCTACAGAATATACATTTACACTCAAAGCTGAATACAGTCATTAGTCTCATTAAGGAAATATTCCCGTTATAATCTTATCTGCCACCATAACAGACAGTTTTACATCCCCTGTAAAAAAATAATGTTGTGTTTTATCCTGTTGACATGTATGACCTGTATGTTATGATAAAATTACTAAATGAACCAATAGAACTAGTCAATGAAAGACCAGAAAACAGTGCCTCCTCATTCTGGTCCAACATAGGAGCTTACATGTAGAAATAACCAATGACATGTAGTCGTCTGCTGTCTCTCCTCAGATGTCCACATACACAGTCAAAGTCGTTAGGTCTTTATAAAGTGTATCTATAAATACATGCTTTTGTCCACTGTGGACGTTCAACTAATATTAAGGATATTTTAAGGTAAATCCACCATCGTACCATTATCATCCCCATCCTCTCCCTCCTCTGCTCTAATCCCCCTCCCTCTCTGTTGGCATGTGTGGGGGGGGGGGGGGGGG
>JAPQRQ010000011.1:19078731-19091086 GCA_037367365.1 Apogon talboti | reverse complement strand
TCCTCCCGTTGCCCTTCACCCCCCCACCCCCACCCCCCCAATGGCTTTTTGCTATTTTCATCCTCTGATTTGTTTGCATGCTCTTTTCCTATTTAGCAGCATGTGTTTGTGACACTCTATCTGTGTGTGTATCGATGGCATGCTAGATGTATTGACACACTTATCAGCATCACACACACTTCACCACATCCTACACAAGGAGAACAACTGACTCACAAACCAGAGCTTCTGCACATCCAGATGGATGTGCAGAAGCTCTGGTGCAGAAGCTCTGGTGCATGGAAGACCATCAGACATGTAGTAACTGCCTGGTGGAGGTTTACACAGAACTGTCATTTATTATGATAGTATTTTACTGCTCCTATTGGTCTGAATGTGGACACTGGTGATAATTTTAGCTCCTTTTTAATATCTGAAAGTGGAAATACAACATATAGATCCTTCCAGTTGAGAATACTGGTGTATACTAATGACACTATTGGAGTTCTGTCAGTAACAGTATCTTTAGTTTCTAAGTTGTTATGGGTGTTCATTATATTTATGTGTTATTTATCTCTGTGTTGGTTTAACAAAGCCGTGACATCTAAACCACTTCAGATCTGGACTAAATCGTGGTTAAAGTGAGTGTGATGGAAGCATGGATAGATGTGCTGCTCAGTGTTGGAAACTCCGACTGTATGTGATGGAAATGCAAGATGTGATGCTGTATTTATGATAGTTTTGGTTTATAGAAACAGTTTATATGCCAACACTGGTACAAACGACCAATGTCCAATCTATACCTACAGTGTCTTCCACAGTTTGCCGTGACCTTTGTTGGACATGTTTGACCTTTGTGCGTCCATGGTAACATGGTGTGAGGTGCGTTTTGAGACAGAGGAAATTCATATTGCACAGACCATGTAACATCCCACACAGACAAAAACAAGAAGTTAACCAGAAAATAGTCATTTCAGCCCCGACATGTCGCAAGTTTCTGTCTTATTCTTGTCAATGTGGTGCAGGCAGCGGTTTTGTCTGCACAATCAACCAATGACTAAAGGGTTTTCAGGTGTGAGTCAGTCTCAGGTCACCGATTCATCAGGTTTGTCCAATGTCTGACTTTACATCAGCTGTTGGACACCGTAGAGTAAATGAAAGTAAATGGTATTAGATCTGACAGGAAGAGATCACACACAGCACAAACCCTCTTATGTTTCAGATAAATGATGTCGTCGAAGATTTTCACTGGTTTTACTTCTATTTCCTGTTTGTCATGTGAGGTGTTTACTGTTGAATACTGTTGAATACTGTTAATGGAACAGAGCATGATGATGAAGCACTGAGGCCTGTTGTATGATGTCCATTCACTGAGCTGTGTGACATTTTAATGTCTACAAAGTTTGTTCACAGTTTAGAGAAATTTAGATTTTTAAAATTTTGACAAAGTTTTGAATTATTAAAAATTTGCTTTTACTTATAATGGTCCATGTAGAGAAACCTGTTAGTTGTAGGTCTTTAAGGGTTAAAAGTGGATGCAGCTTCTGGTTGTCAGAGTGTAGTGATAAATGAAAGGCCTCCATAAACCATAGAGGAGGAGACACACTCAAGTTCATGAGCCTGGAATAGACACGTTTATACTCTTAAATACCAGTTAATCGATTCTGAAAATATTTTGTTGTGTTATTGATAAGTCTGATGTTTGGAGAATGTGGAGAATCTTATGAATGAAGAACATTGTGCTGGTGTTTTTTGCCGAACCACAGATAAGACAAAGGGAGGTATTCAGTCAATAATAACTATGTAATTATGGATCCACTGATGAAACCGTCATGACAAACCAACATAGACGCTGTTCAACGGTCCAGTATGGAGCAGAGTGGAGGTCTGTTTTAGATTTACCTACATTTAACAACACAACACAAACACAACACAAATGTAACACACGTGACAACACGCAACACAAACACAAATGCAACAAAATGTAACAAACGCAATGCAACACAACACAAATGCAAAGCAACAAAACTTAAAACGTGACACAAACACGACACCACCCAACATAACAAACGTAAAGCAACACAACACAAATGCAACACAACACAAAATGACACAACACACTCATGTTTTGTAAAAGCTGACACTAACTGGTTCTGTAATGGGTCTGATGGTTCTGTGACGCCGTCAGTCGATGGTTTTCAGATCCAGACCTTCTAGTTTCTGCCCTCAGATATTATTATTATTGTTATTATTATCATTATTATTATTATTATTATTTATGCACCGTTGAACTGGAAACAGCTGCAGGAAATTATCAAGTCAAATAGACGGGTTCAGTTTTTACAATTCCGATGAGCCTCTACTGTCTCTGTTCCATATTCCATGAGTGTTTCTGTGTTTTTCTGGTCTTGTAGTCGACACAGACTGATCCATAACCACGTCTGTTTGACCTTTAACGCCGCAGGTTGTAAAATCCTACATGTGTGTTTGGATTTGATCTGTGTATTCGCAGTAATCACAGATTGGTGTCAGTTTTATCCAGGAATTTGACCCTATCATGCACCGGCTTTTATCTTTTACACCATTTTCTTTGTCATTTTCCTCAGTTCTTGTTGCATCTTTAACATGTACATTGTTTTTGTCTTGTTTTATCTTTGAAAAAAAATTTCATTTTTTATGTTTTTACATTTCCTTAAATTTTTCCCAGTTATTGTGTATTTTGTCGTTTTTAGTCTTCTCATATTGTTTTTACTGCATTTTTTTGGTAATTTTATTTTTTGTCTATTACATCCAAGACAAAAATAGTTTTTTTCATTATTATTTATATGTATTTTTCATCTTACATCTTTGAGCTTTTTGCAGCTCTTTAAGTTTTTATTTTCTTTCATCATTTACACTTACACTGCTTAGATAATTTTTAAAAAAAGATTTTTTCTGTCAGTTTCATCCAGTTTTTTTTTTTACTTGTTTGTAACGTGACAAAAATTCAGTTTTTTTCCCAGTTGTCATTGTGTATTTTGTCATTTTAGTCTTGTCTAATTATTTACTACATTTTTGTCATTTTCATCTATTTTTTTACAAATTTTTTTGTCTTATTACATACAAAACAAATATTTTTGTTTTCATTATTATTTATGTTTTTCATTTTCTTATGTCTTTGAGCTTTTTGCAACTTTTTCTATTTTTCTTTCATCGTTTACACTGTTACATTGCTTAGATCATTTTTCATTACTTTTTTGTCTTTTTTGGTCATTTTGTTATCTTTTTTGTGTTATTTTTTTGTGTGTTATTGTTTGATCCGTTTAGACTGAAGTTGGTCTTGACGTAGTAGGAACTACAGATACTGTAGGTAAAAGTATAAATACTGCAGTAGAATATTCAGGTACACGTCCTGTTACTACACACTCCACACACACACACACACTCATAGCCACAGTGTGAGTGCACAGTTGTGTAATGCAGTGTTTACTCGGTGTGTGTCTGTGGTTGATAACTGGCCCGCTCATGTTTTCTTCTCACTGTGTGTGTTTGCAGGAAGTTTGGGGAGCGCCCTCAGCCACAGCGCCTGACGAGGTGAGTGTACACAAACGCACAACACAAAAAACACAACACAAACACAGCACAACACAAACACAGTGCCTGATGAGGTGAGTGTACACAAATGCAACACAACATAATACAAACACAATGGAGCACAAATGGAACACCAACAGTACATTTCCATGACAATAATGCAGTGTTCACATGTGTGAAATTATACATCTAAAATAAAGAAAACACTCGGGATTTTTATTACTTTAATTTTTAAAACACAAAACTGAGGAGAAAGACCTCCATTAGCATGTGGACGTTTACTTAGAACACGCTAACTGTGAGACAATTAAGTTTATGTGTGTTACGTTTAGTGGGATGAAATACTGAAAATGTGAAACTGAATCATTAAAATCCTCAGTTCAGTTGGATGCAGTCTGCAGCCTCACCACTGAACGTCACTAAATCACACACTGATTGTGTCCAAACTACTGTGAAAATGGATCCTACTGCTTTTCTTCCTGTTTGCTGAATCTGAACCCATGTATTTTACTGTATATTTCCAGTTTGTTGCCGGTGCACAGCCCTAGAATAAATGGCAGGAGTTCAGCCCTTAGTGAAAACACTGGAAACATAAAACATGAATCCCCATCGGCCGCAACTGCAGCGTTGGTTTTCCACATGTGGTTTTACTGAGTAGTGCTGCTCTTATTGTCTGTTCTTCTTCCATTGGGCAGCTGTTGTCTGTTGACCCCTGCTGCATTACCATTTCATCTCAAACATAAGAAACAGGAACACATGAAGTCGGACCGTCCCCGTCTCGTAGCTCAGACCAACAGCGGCGCAAGGTTTTGATTATTCAGTTTCATGTTTGTTCCAAGTCATTTGAAGCGACGCTGGGATGTTGATGGATGTTGTGGTTTGCTTCTGGAGGTTGGTGTGTGTGCGTGTGTGTGTACTTGTGTGGTTGTTGGTTTTTTGTCATCGTTGCTGGTGTAACAGGCCAAAGTTTACCCCCCCCCCGTCCGGACTAAACCCGGGGTTAAGGGGGCCTAGGCTACATTATACCCCCATGATGTCGGTAGTTTTAGCGATATGCACAAGAATGACTTAATTTTTCAACATTTCACTGGGGGTTCAGCTTTGTCAGGTACGTTTAAGTGTACCTGTACTGGTCATGTTTAATATAATTGTTCAGAGCTAAACACAGATAACAAAAGGGTACAATTCAATAGAGCAGAATAGAATACCACGGTCTGATGTGGCCTAGGCCACTTCAACCCCAGGGATTCTCTGGACAGGCTGACCCTGGCCTGTTACACCAGGTTTGTGCATGTGTTGGTGTTTTGCTCGTGGAAAATGAGGGGCTTCCATGTACCCTGGAAGGGCCGACGGAGCGGCCCCCCACCCTCTGATGTCTCCCCCACCTCCACTGATGCCCGGCGTCCACAGATATGGCAGACACTGAACAGAACTCGCCTTTGCGTCCTCGTCGTGCTTCATTCAGCATCGACCCCCGCGGTTTGTTTCCGTCGGGCAGCGGCCGGCCAAAACGGTCCTCGAGGGGTTTTTTAGGGCAGCTAAAGCACCGGGTCCTGCAGGGCCGCCCTGTCAGGAAGGTTACTCGACTGGAAATACAATCCAGTGACACACATCTAGTGGAACTGAGCACGCTCAGATCCACACAAAAAAACAGGAGGACATGCTGTTAGAGCCGACGCCGAAAGCACGGACGAAGAACCAGTCATACAGCATCTGAAAAACAGAACCAGCCTGGTCATTTTCATATAAAACAGGGGGGTCAAACAAATGGTCTGTGGACCACAACTGGCCGCCAAAGGGTCCAATCCGGTCCACGGGATGAATATGAGAAATGAAAGAAATGACACTGACGATATTAACAATAAATGGTGTTAAAATCATTTAGTTCAGGTTCCACATTCAGACCAGTATGATCTAAAGTGGGTCAGACCAGTACAATAATAACAGAATAACATGTAAATAATGAGGATGAGGTTAGAGGAGGTTAATTTAGATTAGATTGAACTTTAGTAATTCCTTGGGTAGAGCTCTCAGGAAATTAGGGTTCTAGAGGCAGAACAACACCAAATGGACATGTACAAGAAATATTTCAAGACAAATGAATGAAAATAGTAATGACAATAGCAATGAAAATAGTTCTGAAAAAAACAGGCAATTACACATTAGAAAATACTGGTAGAAATAAATGGAAAAGTAGGAATAATATTAAATAATGATTATAAGTAATTATGTTGTATTATAATATGTACTGTGTGTGTGTGTGTGTGTGTGTGTGTGTGTGTGTATATATATATATATATGTATATATATATATATGTGTATATGGTAGTTTTGATAGAGATAATCATCTGAGAATTGATCAGGATCAGTTTGAACTGATATCAGCCCTGTAGAAGAGAAAATAAACACATGGGTAAATCATGTTTATTTTGACCTATAAACCTCCTTTTGGGTGGACTTTAGATCCCTGCAGTATCTGTGGTGAGTTCATGTCATTGTTTTAACCCAGTCAAGCCTCCTGCAGTCAAATACCACTTTCCTACTGATGTTATCGGCTCGACTCGCCTCCATTTGGCTCTGCTTTTTTGGCACTTCTACTGTTAGAGCAGAGCAGCCGGATACTTCCAGATACTGTTTCTACTGTATCGCCTTTGCTGACGTTCCAGGCGAGATAAAACGATACTCAGTGTGATACACAGATGCACCGACTGGTCCATGCAGAATCACTGTTGCACCAATATGTTCGTGTGTTTTATACGGCATCAAGCCAAGCAAACAGGGAATCTCCAAAAAATATACAAGCAATTTTACAAGTAGGATATATCTGGGTAAGTTAGCTTCAGATTTGAGTCTAATCAACTATATTCTCAGTAGAAAATGTTAAAAAATACATGTTTAAGTTCCTTACTGCTCCATTGTTGCGTTGTTCGTAGTTGTAGTTAGACACACCTGCAGTGGAAACATGGTGGGTTGGTGCTGAAGTCAAACCACCTTCAGTAAGGTCAAGGCAAGTTGATCTGCTACCATTAGAGGAAATCTGTTATATTTTTATTCTAAAGTGGAAACACTGCAGAAGCAGATGACTCACTCTGAGCAGAAATAGTGAAATGAGTTGCTTCCCTTTTTTGCATGACTTCTAAGTTTCCAAGCAGGGCATCATTCTGTTTGTTTGAGGGCTCACCTTGAGCCTAAGAGCTACTGCGATGTCGAAGTAAAGGACACACAACATGATGAACACAATAGAAAACAACACATAACAGTTCAACAATGACATAATGTGTGAAACTGTTCATGTAGAACGTTACAAACTCCTGTAGGTTCCAATCAACTGAATATTATTATTATATTATAACCCCAACAGACTCTAAAGAAGCATTGTTATATAAACGCGCTTGCTAGCTTAGCAACGGTAATGCTAATGGTCAATGATGCAGTGCTCTCCAAAGACCAGTTACATTTTGGAAAAAAGTAACATGTATTCTGTAGTATTTACAGATGTATTCAACACTGTTGTCACGTCATTCCTGTAGATTGTAATGGTTTTATATCTTGTACTATATTTGTATGTTTATTGTATTTTTTTACAAGTTGTGAACAGGTGTTGTAAATTTCTGTTTTTTTTTACAAACTCTTCATACATTACATCTAATACTTATTTTTTGCAGTTCTGTTGCTACTGTTACATCCATGTAAAAAAAAAAAAGATCTAAATCTAAAGAAACATCACACTCTTTTAACAATATTTTTTGGCCTTAGATCAGTACTTGACGTTCTTCTACCCAGTGCAAGTACTAACAAAGATAAACGTTACTGCAGTGATGAAGTATTTGTACTTGACTGACATGAGGATCCCACAGTGCGAGTCTGTTAACAGGGGCTTTTCTGGGTGCATCTGTGCATTAATACGACCCATTAGTGTGTTTGGGGGGGGTCTGGTGTGGACGTGGTGGCAGATGTACAGGACAGATGTCAGCTTTAACCGAACACCTTCACACTCAGAACGTCCAGCTGTCGGACATCAGCCTGTTTTTGTAAATCTGTCTGCCACATTTTAATCTCACTATGAAACACTTCCTTTTCTGATTTTTATTGTCCTTATCTTTGACTCCTATCTTCAGTAATTACATCTGATGCCCTCCTTTTTCTCTTTTAATGCCGTAGGGGTTCAGTTTGAGATATGTAATAACATCTATTAGCAAAAATGCAGATTACAACAGACTGGTTAGTTAAGGAGATATTAACTCTTGTCCGAGTAGATGATAACGCACCTTAAAGTGGGTCTATGTACTACTGATATTCTAGATGTTGACCAGCAGGGTTACCAAAGTGGTACCAAAACCACTACAGACTGGATCAGTCACTGAAAAAAGGATAAAGCTCATTGTTTCCACATCTGTATTATGGTATCAGCAAGTTTTCCTCTTCAAACTCAAGCACATAGATGCTTATTTTAAAAGTGGCTGAAAAAACACTATTTTATAATGTTGACATGCTGCATCAGCTGATAGTTTACATTATATCTCTGTTAGCGTAGCTCTGTTTTTAGACTGAAAACACCCACAGTAAAACTAATCACCTGTTTTCTGCACAGTTTGTGTTGTCAATAACTGAACTAAAGATCTGTTTGGAATCCAACAAACAAGGTCAGAACCGTGGATCAACAAACAGCAACTTGGTGAAGATAAGAACATCCCATAATAACTTTATACCTTCATAAACCTCAGAATCAAACTCACCCGTGTAGAAGAAACGCTGCCACTTAACCATCCAACTCCATTCTTTACATTTACAGCTGAGTCCAGTGGAGAAAACAGCTCTAGTTTTATCACGTCTTTTCTTTGACTCTGACAGTTGTTTCTTTCTGGTTCTCATCATCAGAGTGACTCGCTACTCCCTCTAGTGGTCACATAAATCCCTGGCTCATCAATGGATCAATGGAAATAAACTCACTTCATATCTGTACAATCCAATACATCGGCACCTTTGGAAGAACTTGACAGATCTTTATTCGAAACATTGTCGATAATTTCAGGTCGTCTTTTAATGTTTAACAGTAGAAATACTACATAGAGCACCTATAGCTCTGGATGCGACCAGCTGTAAAGTGTAAAAGAACACGGTGGAGGCCCAGTCTGAGGTAACAGTTGTGTAATTATGAACATTATATTCCATTTTCTTACACTCTAGACTTTCCTACTGGTGCATAATTCAACTTCGATGAACTCGACCGCTGTGACTTCCACTACCACCTGCTTCGTGTCCACCACATATATATGTGATGGTTTATTCGTCCTCTGTTGCGGTCATTCAACTCTTCTTATGCATCACCTCATTGAACTGACCTCATGTGAACCTTCAGACTTCACACCATCAGTCGTCATGGTTACCACTAACCTGCTCAACCATGTTTTTGTATTTTTTCTACAAAGGTTCGTTTCGTCAGTACCGAATAAGGATGTAACTTTCCATTTTTTTCCACTTGAAGATGAAAAATCTCTCACTTCCCTTTTAATTCTTTTCACTTTTCCCTTTCACTTTATAAAAAATGTGTTTTTCATTTCTAGATTTATGACAGCAGTTTTTCTTTGTCTGTTTTCACGCCGTTAGACTCTCACTTCTCCCTCCCATCTTCAGCTTTCAGGAAGTCGTCTAATATCAGTGTGAAGTTGCGTAAGTTTCAGTGAAGGACTTGTATCGACAAGAACTGAGAGTCGATGCATTGTTCCATTGCATCAGCAGCAGCACCATAGAGTTCTGTAGTTTCATCTCATTACTGTCAAACCACTTCTATTGACAAGGAGTGAAAGCTCCAAAAGTACCGGAGTTTCACCTCTTTGCTTCTTTAGTCTCTGGTTTCAGTTTGTGTAAGATGAATGGTTTATTTACATGACAGTGGTCTGTTTACATCATCTCACATGGAGTTTCTATGCAGTTCATCATCAACAATACACTGGGTTAAAACCCTTTAAAGGCAATTGTGTCTCCTGTGACGCATTTTACATTTTACAACATTCAAATTACTGTAACTCCTGAACTGTGTATGCTATTGACAACATGCAAACGTCATCTTTTAGCTGAGATGGGGTTCTTTTTATTGCCATATAACGCATTAGAGTAGAGGCCTGCATTGGCTGAGGGGGAGGGGTGGAAGTGGGCGGAGCAGAGAACGGCAGAGTACAGTCAGTAAGAGAGAGATGGAAGATTTTTACTATTAGCAGCGTTTTAGCGAGGTTTTAACTGTTTTTGATTTGAATTCTTGAAAATAATTGTACATAATAATAGTGCTGTTTGGGAGTGTTCTAGTGTGTTTTGCCGTGTTTTTTTGTCGAGTTTTACTGTTTTGTTTTTTTTTGCCTTTTTTCAGTGTTTTTTTTTTTTTTTAAGAAACAGAAGCTATCACACAGACAGTGGTACAGTCAGTAAAAGTTGACATTTCTGTCAATTAATTAAAAGATTAGGTTCTGTGGAGACAATGAATTTCTCTTATGCGACTCGGTTTTCTCATGGGAAGTGGCACTGCACCAATCAGTCTACTGTTTGGTTAATGTATTAAACAACAGCCGTTCTGATTACAAAAAATGGTGAAAATTCTCTGATTAACTTCTTAACTATGAATATTTACTTTTTTCTTTCCTCTCTCTGACAGTAAACTTTAGGTTTTGAATCAAACATGTCATTTGAGGTCATCATCTCAGGCTTTATCACCATTTATGACATTTTCTAAATTACATGATAACTCAAATAATTGAAAATGTAGTGTACAGCTTCCATAAAAGCCCCAAACCCACCACACATGTGCCTTAAATACTGGAGCAGATACGACCTAAGCCTTGTATTTGGCCCATTTGTGTTTCCATTAAAGTCCTTAATGACCTCTTCTAGTCGGTATCTCACCAGGGTTTTTTGCTCCATTATCCAGTTATTAATCCTCTATTAAATACTGCCCTGTGGTTCGTCATGTGCCCGACACAAGTATAAAACACTTCAGTTATTCTCAATAAAAAGCCTTGGTTGTTTTTATTCTCAACCTTTAGTCTCCATCAGCCAATCCACTGGCTGCGATTATCCCAGTGACATTTTCTCCATCTTTTTGATGTTAAAGTCTGGAGATTGGCTGGAAATTCCCAGTGAATTCCCCTCCAACGACACTGTCACATGTGTCAGATGTGGTTACATGATTTCCTACACTGGATAAAATATTAAAAAGCCGAGATGCCCTGATTTTTACGGTCACAGTATTGTATGAAAGTGGTCGTTGGAGTTGCTTTGTGGATGTTTTTTTTCTTCTGACATATCGAGTATCCTTGTAAACATTGGGCTTTGGTGTAAATATCTGTGGGTTTGTGGACGTAAACCCTCTATTCTATTTTCTATTATTCTATTGGACGTCAGGTTATAGTGTTCCACATGTTGGGTCCTCGTCGTTGATTCAAAGGGCATTTTGTGAAGCTGAAGTCGACGTTAAACGAGTTTATAACAGATCGTACATTAGAACCAGGACGAGAGAACGTTGACTTTTAACCCTTAAAGACCCACAACCACTTTGTTTCTGTATAAAATGTACTCACAAGCTCTAAAAATCTGACTTTTAGGCCTTAAGGTCCAATCTTAAATGCAACTTTGACAGTTTGTAAACTGGTTGGATCAAATTGACGCCTGTTACAAAACAACGTATTACACATCAGAGGCACCTTGAGAAAGAAAACTTGGAATATAAAGGCATTGGGGTCACATGTGGACTCAGATAAAACTGAGACGTCACTGGTAAATGACCTCCATCAGCATCACAAGTCCAACCCCAGCGCCATGGAATGTGAATCGGGTTAATTCCTAATGGTCTTAATCCTTATGCCCTCCTTAAATTTACTACCCCCTGGTTACCTTCATGGCAAAAATGGACACGCCCCCCCGAAAAAAATTACTATGAAATCACGCATCAATATTTTTGCGCCTTTTTAAATTTTTTTTTTATAAATATCTTAAACAACTTCATCCTTACTCAAAACTACCTAACATTTAATAAGTTTCAGGATTTTAACCCCTTAAATTACAGTTTAATTATTCGAATTAAAATGGTTGAAACTGATGGAATTCAGTAAAAAGGTCAAATATTATTAGTTTTCTTCAAAATAAAATGTTGACATTAGATAGTGTATGGTTATATGGTATAATGGCAGTGAGATTAAAAACTGTGGTTATAATGGAAGGTCAATGGGGCATTTTTGTCCATGAGGGAGTATCTGACACTACAGAAAAAACACTAATGCAATCAAATCTTTTTTTTTTTTTTTTTAGATAATAAAACTGGCATTTAAAGGGTTAAAATTCTGAAAACTGTTTAATGCTTGGTAGTTTTGGGCGGGGCTGAAGTTTGAGAGATTTATGAAAATAAAAATAAATAAAATTGCTGTATGACGGTTTTATAGCTGTTTTTTGTGCGTGTATATTTTTGCCAGAGGGTGCAAAATGCATCATGGGAGTATAAAACACATAAGAGGTAAAAGACACTGGATTTCAAAAATAGAACTAAAAAGAAAAGTTCTTGCCAAATTTCATGCCACAAGCTGCAATAGAGAAAATGAAACCCCAAAATGGGGAAAAAAAAAAGAGAGAGAGAAGAATGTGCAGAAATGCCGGAGGAGGGAATGAGAGTAAAGCCTTTAAAGTGTCGGCGGCGTCCGCTGACTGGACCCCCGAAGGCCTGGCATCGGCCTGATACCACTGTTTTCACCACATAATCAATCAGAGCTGTGGATTTCCCCTCATATCACCAGTGTGTGTGTGTGTGTTTGTGTGTGTGTGT
>JAPQRQ010000011.1:19048151-19059773 GCA_037367365.1 Apogon talboti | reverse complement strand
CATACCAATGGATTTCTGTTTACACGGATGCGGAAACACCCCCGTTCCTTCCGCCTCCTCCTCCTCCCCGTCTTCATCATCACCTTCATCTCTGCTCCCATTGGCTCTATCGGGGGGTGATGCATTGCTTTTTGTATAAAATAAATGTGTCGCCTTGACAATCGGAGACGGTTTACAGTTGATTTTAGGGAGGAATCACTTGACAAAACGCTGATAAAAAAGGGGATAAAGTGTCAAAAAGGGGTCGTTAATGTTACATGCCTTTTTGTAAAACGCTGTATTAATATTAATATTAACCTGGTGACAAAGCTTTGAAAGAGGAAAAAAAATAGCATTTGCGATGTTTCTCCAGAATCTCCATAGGTAACAGGTGTCTTCAGTGTGTCTGCTCATGTTTTATTCTTCCAAAAGCAGCTGTTGTGTTTTTTTTTTTGTTTTTATAATGAGCTCTGAACAATGTATGTATCCTCTAATATGCCAAATGTCTTTTATAATGTAGTTTTCATGCACTGCTAAACAAACAGGGCAGAGTGAGAGGCAGCTTTAAACCCTTCTCTGTCGCGTTCAGCCTTACGTGGATTATTCTTATTCAGATTCTGGGGCTGTTTGCACTACAGAGCGCTAACCTGTCCTTTAACTCTCACATTTACACCTTTATCTATGGACGTTTGGGGTTTTCTCACCTTTTCAGCCCTTCTTTTTGCATCCTGTCGTGCTTTTGGCTTCGCAGTCGGATTTGTTTCCTCCGTCTCCACCTTCGTCCTCCTCTTCCTCCTTGTCTTCTGTATCTGTGTATTATTCTAGTGATGGTCAGCAGAGGTGTCATTGTGGTAGTTTTACTCAGTGCTCAAAGGGTTGCTGATGGTAGAAACCTGTGCCGTTTGTAACATTTAGCAATAACGTCAAAAACAAGGGGACGGTTTTTTGTTGTTTTTTTTTTTCTTTTTGGTTTCTTTTTTTTTTTTTAGTTTGTTTTTGTACATATTGCAGCTCCAGATCATTGCTCAAATCTGTATGTCATTAAAAGAAGAAAAAACGAGAAAAAACTTGCAATATTGGCATAAAAATGAGAAATAAAAAAGTGATATAAAACATAATTTGTACGTGGTTTTTAATTGATGTTGAGGACGTTTTAATTTGCTTAGCTGCGAAAATTCACTGTTTTTTGACAGAACTGTTGTCTTAATTTGTATTGTGTTCACTTAATACAATTATATCGGTTAGTTAATAGCTTTTATTTTGTTCTTTAAAAGTCGACCTGTAACACTGATCATATAAACAACAATAAACTATGAATCTGTCGACCAAATCTGTCACTAAAAGAAGGAGAAAACTGGAAAAACCTTCGATATCTGTATAAAAATGTCAAATGAAGTTACCTCAGACTCCATTTGTGCATGTTTTTAATTGATATTCAGAAGCAAAGCCGTTTTACAGTTTTACTGCACGTTGTTCTTCTTCATGGCGGTGGGGGTGGGGCTTTGGGCGTCGACCGAGCCCAAATGGAGCTCTTATCCCTGGGATGAATCCCAGCAGATCACTCTGTTCTTTCCAACACTTGTCCTGAACCTAATGCCCTCCGCCGTCCTTCAAACCCACTTTTATTAAAGCCGTTAAAAGCTCCCAGTGGTTCTCAGTTGTACACTTTAGGTCTTTATATGGTCGACCAGAAGGTGGCCGGTCTCGGAGTCCCTCGTCATGGATGCCGCTGATGACAAAAACCACCGGGACGATGGTTTAACATTCAGATCAATGACAAGACACGACACGACGGAGACCAGAGTCAGAAAGGCACATGCAAAAATAGAAAATACGCCCGAAAACAACAGATACACACAAACAAATGGCACTACATAAACGCCGCCGTGTCGACCAATGGGAATCAGGTGGGGGATTCTGGGAATTCAGTCTTTGAAGAAGGGGATGCAGGTGTGAAAAGTCCCAGAAAACGATAAGGATGCTTCCCATCGAACACACAGTACAAACCTTTAACCAAACAAACACTGTGAGACTGGGTCAAGGACGACCACAGGACTGTTTACGCCCAGGAGGGTTATTACGGAACATTAGCGGCGTTCGAGATAACACCCGTTTACCAAGAACCACATTTTCAACACTTTCAAGTGATGAAGAAAAGTCCAAGGGAGTTATAAAATATAGACCTTTTAACAGGAATCATCAGATTAGGTGTCATTATATTCATCCATTTAAACATATTAGAAGGAAATTAGCTGAGCCGAGCATACAGAGCATTCCAACAGTTCTATCATTTCACATTTGGATTAAACACCAAAAAATGACAATGTACTTTAGAGGTGTTGGAAATAATACTGTCATCTGTTAAACCTATATCTTTTCTTATCATTTATAGAATTGATAATCTTTTGTTCCTTTTTATGCTAAGTTAAGCCAGTCACCTCCTAGCATTAACATAATGCTAAACACAGCTACTGAGTAACTTTAAAATTTGGTTTTATTTATGAAAACGACACATCAAAATACCACTCACAAGCTTTGGAGTTGTTGAAATGATAATAGTTTGGAGTTTAGACCAAGGTTGTTTTACTTGTTTCCCTTTTCTTTCATTATTTGATGCTAGGCTAGGCTAATCATACATTAGCTTTCTGTTAAAGATAGACATGAGTGTGTCAAACAAAGCATTTAAATGAATAATTGATTAAATATTTTATTTCTACCAGAAGGTGAGGACAGACACACTTTAGATTTGTATTATTATGAATCTACTGAGTAACATTATGGAACAAAGTGTTGAAGGTGAAGATTTTGTGTAAGATTGCTTATTATGTATGAATATTACACAAAAAACTAACTTAAATTTTAAGATCCTACCAACGTTTTTGTTTCCTTGTTAATTGAAGTCTTACTCGTTAAGTATTCGAGTGTTTCTTTTTGTAATGGAAGAAGCTAGTTAAGGATTTCATCATCTTCAGTTAATTATGCTTGTAAGCTAATAAAGCTAACCTATTAGTAAGACAAAACATGCTAACAGGTTAGCCTTATTATCTAAATATCTTGAGCTAAAGGTTTGTTTTCTCATGTTTCAGATGAACTTTAAGTGTACATCAACTCAAGAAAGAAAAGAAAGAGAGGCAGTTTAATTAAAGCAGGTAACTATAACAGGTTAATGGGTTAGCTGTGGTGTTCTGCTAATTCAGCAAAGGGTTTTTCTCATTATTTCTGCATCGTGAAACCAAAAATCTCCATCTACATACATCTTATGTGACCCAGGTCACTGCGGTAGCAGGTTATATGAGGTTATAATAACAGCTTCATTTAGTTTAAAGCAAATTTTTCACAAATATTTCACGTTATGTCAAACAAGCTAACTTTACGTGCAGATAATTACATAAAGTCATGACCTTCATATGTACTGAGTGCTGCTTGTACAGATGTTCTCTTGTTTCTTTTTTATGCAGCTGCTTCCCATGAGTGTTTCACCAGCTACTGTGTTTGCATTAAGGTGATGGACCCGGTGAGTGTTTATTATCTGATCTAAATGGCAGCCGTCGGTGCTGTTAACCTGTTTAACTGTGTTTAATGAGCGTTTAATTGGCCTCATTGTGTCCAGACACTAAACCAGGTCCTTCAGTCTGAACGTCTGGTTTGTCTTTGCTTGTCGTTCCTCTCGTATCCACGTCACACTTGAATCTAAAGCAGCGTCTGGTCGTAAACTCGTCCTGTCGGCGCCATCAGGCCTTTACGTTTCCGTGGCGTTTCCGTCCTCGTTACGTCAGTTCATTCCAGGCCGACGCTCGGATGCTGGTGTAGGTGAAGTGGGTGCTGGTTCCGCTGGGAGGCGTGTGACCGTTCTGTTCTGGAGTCTTTGGTTCTGCTTTGGTTCGACCCGTGTCCAATTTAGCCGGCCGATTTGTGGCTGACCTCACCGGGACTCCGCCTCTGCCGCCTCCACTGCCGTTTCTCCGGCAGCAGCTGAACGTTGCGAGCATGCCCTGACGGAAGCGCTTGTTCATGAAGCAGTAGATGATGGGGTTGACACAGGCCGACGTGTAGGACAAGAGGTGGATGAAGGAGATGGGCGCGCCGGTCAGACGGTACGCCGAGCGCTGGTCGAACGCCTGCCACGCGTTCACCACGAACACCGGCATCCAGCACACGAAGAACAGGAACACGATGACCAGCAGCATCCGGATGACGCGCTTCTTGGCCATGAGGTTGGCGGTGGAGCTGCTGCTGCTCGACACTCGGCCGACCGCAACCTTACTGGAGTTGCCAAAGACTCCGGTGCTCATGGGTAAACTCTTCCTTTTGGAGGGCTGGAGGTAACAACCGTCGCTGTCGCCGGGTTTGATGCTGCCGGTGCTGGATTGGCGGTCTGTCAAAAATAGAAAACACCGAGAAGTTAAAACACAATAAAGATCACTTGTTTGATAAGATTCTGTCGCTTAGCAACGACTTATCTGGAACAAAAACCCAGAGCTGTTATTAAAAAAACAAAAAACCCTCCACTGGGAGTTTATGATGAACGTTTCCATCCTGACGCTCCTTTGTGCTGAGCTTTAATGTGGGCGACAGGTTTATTTATGAAAGTGAACATGGACACTCGTTTTTATTAGACACTTCTACATACACTGACCTTCAACGACAAACACACTTTAAAGCTCAAACGCTTACGTAACGTATTTATGAACAGATGAAAATAGTTCCAATAAAATACACCGTAATAAATTGTGTCCAGGCTGCACCAATGAAGATTAATTTAGTAAAAGAATTTTTAAAAAGAAATTTATAAAATAAACATTAAGAGACATTTAGGGTGGAGGTTAAGGTACAAAATGTTGAAGGTGACAATTTTGTTGTAAAATTTCTTTTTATGTATGAAGACTACACAAAAAGCAAGCTTAATGTTTAAAATCCTACTAACATTTTTGTTTCCTTATTAACATTAATAAACATTTAGAAAATAAACATTAAGTATAGCTCTGTGCCACTATTAAAAACTGTGTTAAGCAAAACCAAGTATATTGATGTAAATGAAAATTAAAGTTAAATCAACATTTTGAATCTCCCCCAGTATATTCTATTCTATTCAAATGAAAGGTAATGTAAATGTAATTTTAATTCAAATACCACAAAATAGGGTATTTCATCCATCCCTAAACAAAATGCTAACTTGCTTGCTAGCTAGCTAAACATCTACTCTTCCTGTTTACTCTGAATCTGTATTTCTAGATAAATTCATCACAATTGGTTCCATTTCATGTATAATTTTTGTGGACACAATGTTGAAGATCTAAGTTTGTGTTTGGGTCATGGTCATGTTGCTTTTTTGGAGCAAGAAGTGACCATATTTGGACAAAATGGGTGTGGCTTGACAGCATAAGGAGTTAGAGCTAATGCTAAAGGCTAGCTTAATGACAATATAACATAAACCTTCATCAGGCATTTAAGTGATGAAGTCATTTCATTGTCTAGTTAGTTTATCCTTTTAACCATAGCTACAGTTGTTCTGTTGGAAAAATATGTTTTATTCAATAAACAGAAGCTGAAATTTACATATACTAATTAAAGGGTCCAAACACAACAAATGAAACTAGAATGAGTCCTGGAGTGTCTGATCCTTGGAAGAACATGAAAGCCTGTACGTCTCGCCCTGATTGGTTGTCGTACCTCTGCTCGACTTCCTATTGGACAATTCAAATTTGATGCCACGGTAAAGCTCCACGGAGATGAGTCCGTACGCCGTCATCATGACGATTCCAGGGATGAGGAAGAGGAGGAGCAGCAGAGAAACATACCTGGGACGAAGACGAAGGGCAGAGATATTACAGCGAACTGGATCTGACGGAGAACAGTTACAGCTGATTGGTTCAATTCTAAAACTGCACGAGTATCATCCAGTTCAATCAACTCACAGTGTTTATTTCAGATGTTTCTTATTTATCCTACTTTTATTGTATGAAAGTAAACATTGCGATATGTAAATTAATCCCACAAATACTCAGTGTTAACATAAAACATCAAAAACCTGGTCTTATTTTTGACAATGTATCCTAATACACTGATCATTATCTGATATCTGGAGATTATTAATTATCATATAAACAGTATAATCTGATTATGAGAAGTAAGGTTCACATGGGGATTTATTCCCAATGTTTATTGAATTATTTTATTTGTCCCAAGTTGTGTTATTTTATTCTTTTACATCTGCATGTGTTGAAGTAAAAAAACATGGAAAATAAAAGTTTTCCTTTAAAAAGTGGAAGACGATCCCATTTACATGACAATAATAATCCAATAACTGTTAATCAGATAATTGTACTAATCAGATGTGATGCATTTATATGCACTTCAGCCAATACCATAGTCCATACACCCTGGTTTAGACGCTCCAGTCCATTATTGGATTTATTCCAGTGTTCACATGTACGTAGTGACATAGAATCAAACTTCCTGTTATTGTTTACAGCCCATGATGTTTAGTTTAGTAATTTTTCCATTATTTTATTCAATTTATATTTTAGTTTTGCTTATTTTGTTAATTGATTTGCTCAATTTTTGTTTGGTTCTGTTAATTTTCTATTGTTTTGTTTAATAATCTGATACTGATCAGAATATTAGTGTGGATGGAAATGGAATCAGGAAGTTTGATTCTACTGTCACTATGTATGAAATAAATCTAATAATGGACTGAAACGTCTAAACCAGGGTTTCTGGGTTATCGTATTTCCGAGGTGCATGTAAATGCATCACATCTGATTATAACAGTTATTGGGTTTTTCTGGTCGTGTCAACGGGGTCAGTGTGAACCTCAGTAAATCAACACAAGTTTCATCTCTAATGATCAGTCAGTGACATGTGCTGAGTGGAGGCGTGGTTAGAGTTAAAGCTCCGCCCCCCAGCAACGGCATTTCCTCCTCACCAGGACTGCTGGGTGGTGTTGTTGGGCCACACCAGGCGACACATGTGTCCGGTGGAGTTGTCGAGGCGGGTGAAGGTCTTCAGGGTGCTGGAGATGGGGTAGGGCAGCATCAGGATGAAGGAGCCCACCCATGTGGCCGTGATGACCTTGGCGGCGTGGGATTTGGTCTGCCACGTCCTGGAGGTCAGCGGGTTACAGATGGCGCTGTAACGCTCCAGGGAGATGGCCACCAGGTTGAAGGTGGACACGCTCACAGAGACGCCTGAGGAAACCACAGCAGCACAGATTCAGGGATCCAGTTTAATAGGGCGAAAGAAAGGGGGGTTCTTTAATCAGCCAATCAGAGCCCAGACAGCGCCCAACCAGGAAGTGAAGATCTTCACAGAGAAATGAACTGAATACAGTTAAACACAGCTTCAGCAAATGTTGATATCAACTACAGAATGAGCGTCATATCACAATAATTTGATTTAATTACATATATTTTCCTATTTTAGACACATTCTTGGTCAAATTAAAGTGTTTAATTCATCCCTTCCCCCTTGTTTTTGTAATTACAAATGGATGTTAAATTTAACTTAAGGAAGTGGATCTTAAGTGGATTTTCAAATACATTTTCTGAGACTGATATCACTAAAAAGATGCTAAAAATACGGCCCATGGGCCAAAGCCGGCCGCCACAGAGTCCAATCCGGCCCATGGAATGAAAAATGACACTGAACATATTAACAATCAATGATGTTAAACTCATTATAGTTCAGGTTCCACATTCAGACCAATATGATCTAAAGTGGGTCAGACCAGTACATAATAACAGAATAACCTAGAAATAATGACAAATACAAACTTTTTCTCTTTGTTTTAGTGTAAAAATTCCAATTACATGACAATATTTACATTTACAAACTATCATTTCTGAATAACTTGAACAAATATGAACATGAAATGTCATAAGAATCAGTGTAATTGAACCATTATTATTGCATCATATTGTTATTAAATGTTTTGTGTATTTGTAGATCCACAGTGATCTGTATGTTATAATGAACATGTGGAAATGATAAACTGAGGCAGAATATTGTTAAAATTACACTGATTTTCATGTTATTCAGGTTTTTTTTAAAAGGATAGTTTGTCAATGTAAACTTTTCATGATTTAATTTTTGCACCAAAACAAAGATAAACATTTGGAGTTAAAAATACACCTGTTTGAGTTTTTACAGCTCACTGGTTAATCAGTCTTATCTAGTTTCTTATCTCACATGTTGATGTCATGTTTAACCTTGTTGGAAACTATAAAAACAACCTGTCTGGTTTGATCCACAGGTTAAAATACATCTACATGGAATGTTAAAAGTCAGTATCTGACAAATTATATCCTTATCTTTAGTTTTACCTGAAATGTAAAACTGTATTTTAGCTGAAAATGACAAAGCGCCATAAAAAAAGCAACAAATGATCTCAGTAGTTAATCAGTTCTGTCCTGTTTCTTATCTGAAATGAGTTCATGACATGCTTTGTTAGTTTATCCTGATGTAAAAACAGAAAATAAAGAGTCCAACTGTAAAAATGGACCTTTTAGACCCCACAGACATGCCTTTGTAGTTTAGCCTAGCATAAAAACAGAAACAAATGTTCTGTTTTTATTGGTTCTATTTTGTCTAATCCAAGTGTGTCTGGTTGTTGGATGATGGTCTGGTTTCCACCTGACTCCTCCTCCTTGTCCTCCTTGTTTTTTACATCTGAAGGTAAATGTGTTCTTTTATGTCTAACCGTTGTTTTCCTTTTCTAATCGTCACTGTGAGTTTGTGGTGGTTTGTCTGCCGGTCCTGGCCTTTGTAACGCTGCACACCGTCCTAACAACATGTCACTGTGTTTACTGGACGCCTTCTAATGCTGCGACACATTAACCTTCAGTCACATTAAATTTAACGGGTGGCGGCGGCGAACATCCTGCCCCGTACTCACTCTATAAATACAGCCGAGTTCTAAACAGATAAACACACGGACAAATGAGGAAACAACCTGGACGACATCACCTTCATCTAAACAGAGACACAGGAACCAGGAAAAGAAACCAAGACCCGTAATCGGATGAAAACGCCATTAAAGCAGCGTCATTTATACTGATCGGACCGAGGACGAGGAATTTATTCAAATCAGAAACGACATCGGAGAATGAGTTGGATACCTGACCACCATTTAGTATTTATTTATTATTTATGAGTTTATTTGGTTTGGACAGGGCACGTTAACCCTCTGGTGTCCAGGTGAGCGTATTATGCACACTTTGACCTTCATGTTATTAAAGGTCTGATTATTTTTCACTATTTGTTTTAGATCAGAATTCAACAGTTGTTCATTTTTGTCAGATTTTTAAAATTTAAATTCTGATCCATCCGTTAAAATCATCCCATTGTAAACAATGTTAAATTCCTACACTAACACCCTTCTACCAAGTGAGTACAAAATACACACTGACACATTTAGCATTTGACGTTTGACCTAGCACAAAACATAATAATCCATATTAACCAATGTTGGTGTTAATCACTAACATATGACAAGATGAAAAAAATAAAAAATAACTAATACAATTTTTATATAATATATTGAAAAAAAATTGCTTTGATTACATTACAAACATGACATTTAAAGGGTTAAAAATATGACAGTTATTTATTTTTGGGTATTTTTGTTTATAGCTCAAGTTGTTGAAATTAAAAAAAAAAAGTAAAAAAAATAAAGCCTAAAAAAATTCTGACAGTTTGACTGTACTGTGTATGTTATGTGCTTCAGGTGGTTAAAGGACTCTGTAGGCGGAACCGGAGGGTTAAAGCTGTTTTCGTGCAGGACTTTAATAACTTAATAACCTTTGATGACCCTCTGCTCATTCACTTCCATGTCTGGGTTCATGCTCTTATCAATGATGTCAATTTTCATGCAAATTTACCCTCGTGTTTCAGTATTAATAATAATAACCGACAGCTGACAGAACTACTGTGTAAATGTACATATGTGGAAAAATGTTCCAGGTGTGCATGTTTTCCAGGTGATCATCTAATGAAACGTCACTTTTCTCATATATTTAAGTTCACTCAGTACATTTCGTTAGCCTCGTAGCATAGTTGCCTAAGTCATACTGTAGTTCCTATTGACCACTGACTTTGATTGAATTACGCCTCACACACACGACAACAAAATTATGTCAGTCTGCAAAGGTTTAGTGTTGTTTCGGCCTTCCGTCCACATGACACCGGCGTTGTCAGTGCCCTGAAACGGAATTTTTGGAGAACGGGTCCCAGACTGGAAAAATCTCCCAATGCTGCCCTGGCGTTGCTGTATGGATCGGCAAAACGCCACTTTATGGAAACGATGACGCCATAGTACCATGTGACCAGAAGAAGAAAACCCTGGACATAACCTCATGCACGTGCTCACTGCATTCCTCTGTGGTTTGAGTGTATCTGCAGCTCTGTCTGTGTGTGTGTGCAGCGCCACATACAGGTGTGGCATACGTATGACACCGTTTTAACCCAGTTTTCCCGTTTCCACCTGGACGTAGATAGTTCTTGAAACGATACGTGTATGGACCTAAAACCTTTAGACTCCAGAAAAGAAAAATACCACCAGCGTGGTCGTCTGGACGTAGTCTAAGTTGAGTTCTCCTCCAGTGACAGTACCACCCACTACTATTGGACACTGATGTGCATCCAGACCACAGGACTGGAACAGAGAACAGAACCTGACAACCTCACACATTCAACTGGGACTGATCCAATAGAACAGGACACTGACATACAGGGACACTGGAACTATTTTCTGTCTTTACACTGATTTCACCGTCACTAACTTATCGATACACGGACTGGTCTGACCGTCAAACCGAGACCGTTCTGGACCGACCGCCTCCACTCACCCATGAAGTACATGACCAGCTTGCACATCCCGGCTCCGAAGATGAAGTCCCTCATGAGGTTGGGGATGAGGGTGAAGGGGATGCACACCAGCGACACCATCAGGTCGCTGAACGCCAGCGACAGCAGGAACAGGTTGGTGACCGTCCTCATGCGCCGGTTCTGGACCAGGACCAGGATGATGAGGCTGTTTCCGACCACGCCCAGGAGGAAGATGAGGCAGTAGAGGATGATCCGCACCGTCTGGTGGATGTCTGACGGCAACAGCGGTTAGAGCCAACATTATTCAACGCTAATAAACTGAAATGAACAGTTTATGTAACCCTTTAACCCCTGACGTGTCAGTGGTGATTGTTCTGAATGTTTGATTTATTTTAAATATTCGTATAAATGTAACTATTTGCTCAATAAGAAAAATTTCCAGTCGTGCTGACAGAACAGACCTTGTTTTTTCCATAGACATCTGAGCATGCTCAGTACACCCCCCACCACCTGTGTAATGGGGGTAAAACACAGAGCAGTGAGTGAGACCGACTCACTATAAAAATAGACAGTTTGGACTTTTTTTACACCGTTTTCGTTGTTGTTTTTTGTTTTTCCTGTTGTTTCCAGTGTTGTGGTGATTTTCCTTTATTATTTTACTGTGTTTTTACTGAGTTTTGTCCATGTAACTGCTTTATGGAGTTAAACAGGTGTCAAAAAGCAGCTGGACTGATTTATATATAAAAAAAAAGAGCCCAAAACAAAAACTACTGGGCCCAAATTCAAATCCTTGTTGTTGTTCAGTGTGTTCCAGTTCAC
>JAPQRQ010000011.1:18975345-18986925 GCA_037367365.1 Apogon talboti | reverse complement strand
GGGGGTGTTGTTCTGCCTCACTTTAAGGCCTACAAGACTCGACAACATGAGCCAATGGAGGGAAAAAGGGTGTTGATAATGAGGGTTAATGCTCGTGCATTAACCCTACGGTGTCCAGGTGAACGTATTACGCACGCGTTGACCTTCATGTTCTAAAAGGTCATATCATTTTTCACAATTTGTTTTAGGTCAGAATTCAAAAGTTGTTCATTTTTGAATTATTTTTAAAATTCTGACCCATCCACTAAAATCAACACATTATAAACAATGTTAAGTTCTTCCACTAACACCTTTCTACCAAGTGAGTACAAAATACACACGGACACATTTTAGCATTTCACATTTGACCTAGTAACATATGTATATATAATGTTGATGTCAATCATTGACATATACCAGGCAGCAACTAATCCAATTATTATGTAGTATGTTGGGAAAGTTTGTTTTTTGCATGAAAAAATGTTACAAATTACAAACATGATATTTAAAGGGTTAAAAATATGACAGTTATTGAGTACTTGGTATTTTAGTTTTATGGTTCAAGTTGATAAAATACAAAAAATGGAATTAAAGTTAAAAACCAACTGTATGAAAAAAAAAATTGACATTACTACGACACTGTGCACATGACATGCTTTAGGTGGTTGAAGGAGGGTTAATGAGTCTGAACAGACGGAGCCTAAACTCTAATGTTACCGGAGGTGTTGGTTGAATATTTAGGTTTTATTTGTCTTTTTGTGCAGATTGAACTGGTCTGAGCTCCGTCTTTATGCAGATAAGTGTCGGTTGTTGTCCGTTGGCGCCGGGCGTGGTTGACCGTGGTCTTGGTACTAGAACACCTCGACGACGGTGACCAACTTCATATCGATTTAATCTGACCGGAAACCATATGTTTTTGAGATCACAACAAGTAGCTGGAGTTCCTTTTGCACAAAATGATTTCAGTGATGCTGGTATTTTAGTGGTTGATGGATGCCATGTGTCCACATCAGGACGTCCTTCAGAGACAGTTTTATCTTCACCAGGAAATACTGACCTCAACACTGATACACCACTCCCATCTAGACTGTGGCATTTCTGACTGTTACATTTAATATTTGTTTATTTATTAATATTAAAGAAAGACACAGAAAAAGAAAAGGTGCTTTTACATGTCTGTAAATTGACCCCATTATGTATGAAAAACAGCAGAAACAACAATCGTATGTTTTCTGCCTCTTTAAATAAATACTTGTCTGCAGTCGTAATCTCAAACAGAATTGTAAACTCAGCCTCTTCATTCAACATCAGCCATCACTTACTGCTGCAATTCATCATTTACAAAACATGAAAAAAAAATCAAGGAATTCATTCTTTAATTTCTCATTTTTTTAACCTAAGATCCATACACTTTAGAAAGAAAAAAACTGGACAAAAACACTTAAGATAAGCAGAAAATGTTCAAATATTAAACAAAAATATAATTTTAGACAGTTTTAAACATGTGAACACACACATGAACGTATCAACACTAACGTCCACACTTTGAGCTCCATGTGGTTCATATGTAAACATATAAAGTCATATATATTTAATTTCAGATGTGCATAATGTGTTTTCAGTGTTTTTTTTATTGAGATCGTGGAATCATATCAGCTTTGGTTTTTCGATGCACCCAACCATCGTTCTTTTACGGTCCTGTTTAAATCTACTTTTGCTGACAGATGGATTTGACTGTTGTGAATGTTTGATGTCATATTGAAGAACATAGAACTTCCTGCAGTTACTGTCGAACATCTTAACTATGCGTCTCCGAGAACAAGGAAACACGTCCTTGAATAGGTTTCAGCTTCAGTCGTTTTACTTTACAGCTTCTGAAATGTCAGTCATGCAGAAAACATCCGTCTCCTTTAGTTCCTCTTTATGTCACACATTCATGAACATGTCTCCAAACATCAGCCTCTGACTCTGAACCTGTGCCGACATGGACGTTTTCATACTCGACCAAGGCTCACTGATGTCACTGACCTGCCGGTTAGTGTCACTTTCAGCAAATTTAAGTTAATTTGTAAAGGACTACCATATTTACAGAATCAGATGAACATACATTTGGTGGTGTATGGGAACAAAATGAATGAAAAAGTGACAAAACAACTTTTCAGCATCAAAATCAGTAAATAGACGTGACTCATTTACAATCAGACAAAAAATAAATCCCACAGCCCAGATGGATGAATGACCATATAAAAAACAGGAAATGGTTGATTTATGAATAAAACGTATAAAATCCACATGATTCTAAACTAAATGCAGAAAACCCAGGTGTAAAAGTGGTTGTTCCTCAGGTATGACAGTATATAGAGTCATATTTCAGTGTCAGAGTCAGTTTTGTCATATTTGCTCTTAAAATAATCCCAGGGACTAAACACCAGTGGGTCTGTGCATGGCGGCGTTGGGCGTCTGTTTGGATTGGTCGGTCGGCCTGTTGTCGCTGAAGGTCAGGGTCGCCGTAAACACATCAGACTCTTCTTCCCCCGTCACCTACTTAACAGCTTTCAGTAACAATCCCCAGACTGGAGCGTCCTGATCACATGCATATACGTGTTCAAACTCCTCCAAGTGTCTGCGTCGACTTTAAAGCCGCCGTCTGACAGCTTCAGCGCTTTGGTTTTCAGCGTCTTTTGATCCGAACCTGCCGCCCTCGGTGACAGCTTCTCTTAGTCTCGGCCTGTAAATGATCCTAAATCTTCCTTCCTGCTTGTGTCTTCCTGCTGTGTTTGTGTATTTAACATCGCCGCTCAGCGAGGGAGACCTCTGCCATTGTCGAGCGCTCACTTCCTGTCAACTCCAGTTAAAAATAACTCTGTGCTTTCCAATTTTGTCGTCTTTCGGGACCGCTGTTCTGGGCTGTTTTGCTTTGGCGTGCTCCCCCTGGAACGCTTGGGGTCGCCGGCGGCCGCTTCCTGTCACATGGCTCGTCATCATAGCGCCAAAACCTACTCAAACATAGTAAAAACAAAGCCCATCTGGTGAGGAAACGGTGCTGTCAGATATGAGGACGGCTCTGCGGGTGGGCCAGCCTAAATACTGTCAGTAAATGACAGCGTTTCATGTATGAGCTTTAGAAGATATGTCACATGTGCACACGTGGAGAACAGAACTGGGACACCAATATAGAAACCAACAATAAAAAAATAAACACTTTTATCAGCGCTGACATCCCAGCAAAACAGAAAACAACTTAAACAGCCACTGGTGGAAAGATTCAGAATATGTAAAATACAAGTGAAGTATTTGAGTTTTGTGCCTGTTTAAATAACTCAACAGTCAAATAGATGTGCATGGTATGCAAACAGCAGCCTATGTAAACTGCTCTGGTGAGCCACGCAAATACATTATGCAACCTGCTGTCAAGGATCAGATGGTTTTGGACAGGAAGCTGCAGAGATAATGTCGATGTGAAAGAGCAGCATTGTGTGTATTTGTTGTAACGGTGCAGTTTTTATGTAATGGTTCAGTGTTTACACTGTCCGATCACAAGACATATGGACACTAATGAGAGTTCAAGGGCCTCCACTGTATCTGTTAACACCAAAACAAATGGTGGCCATGTCATCCAACCTCCTGTAGCTACTGTTTCATGTACGTTTTCCGTCCCGTGTTCAGTCCGGTCGCAGAACTCCCACAGTTAATTCGACACGGACGTCCTCCCCAGCGTCCACTCGTCCAAACTTAGCCCGGGCCTCGGTCCAGTCAGATGTCTTCTTCTGCTCCCTCTGCAGAAGCCAAATGGCAAGACTATAACGTGTCAAGTCTTGTTTCAGTAAACAGATCTTACATCAAAACCCAGAGGAAAATGCCACGTTCTCAAATGTACAATACTGGCTAAGGATTGTCACGGATATGTTTTTTTATTTTACAGTCAATGTTGTACCAAAATAGTAACAGACTTTCTTGACATTGGGTATTACAAGAAGAAAAACCAAATAAAAAACAATATTAACATATTGCTTAATCCACTTTTTGTTATAAAATTAGCAGCAATGCTAGGTTGCCAAATTAGCATAAAAACAACAATGAAACAGCTCTGGTCAATGCTGACAAAAAAGAAATAAGTATATTAGTTTGATTAAAATAGTAAAAGAAGGTAAACGTTAATATGTGAGCTGTCATGGCATAGATAGGTGATTTTAGCTTCCTTGACACAACTAAGATGATGGTTTCTAAGTAATAAGAAAGCTAAAGGTAGCTTTATAGAGTCAGCTCAACATATAAGCATATATATTTTAACATCACTGTCAAATCATGAAACCATCCTTTTCTAAGGGAAATAAATGAAATCTGACTCAAAGGTTAGTTAATTCACAAATTGTATTTGACCTTTATTTTATCAGGTAAAATCAATTGAGAACAGCTTCTCATTTACAATGATGACTTGACAAGGTCATCATTGACCCGACAGCCAAAAAACAAAAACGAAGAAGGTAACAAGCTAGCTTGCTAGTTAGCTTAATGATAAAACAAAGGAATGTATATGTTGCTCAATGTTAATTCTAAATAAAATGGGAGAACTGTGCATAAAAGTGTAAAACATATCAACAAGTGGGCTTTTGAGGTACAAGGTCACTTCTATTTATTTTATTTAACAGCCAGTTTAGCATTGCATCCTGGTTCCTCATGACTAGCTTAATGTTTACCACACAGATCGATATTTAATCGACTTCACATGTAAGTTATTCCCATTCATGAGCTTATGTTTTCAGAAGACTTTTACGTTCAGGGGAATTCACAGTACGATAGAAAAGATACAAGCTGCTAATTAGCATAAAGACTTAACTTAAACGGTTAGCATTAGCTTGGTTTAATGTATAACAGTCAAAGCTGAGAACAGGACAAAATAAAAAGGGCAAAATCAAAGTAAATGTTTTATTAAGCAGGCTTTAGAGGTGCTTGTGTCTTTCAGTTTGTTGACTGAGCCAGACTAAATATTTTCACTGTTTCTGATCTAAAAAACATAACATAATACATAATTTTAGTGATAACATCGAAGGCACTTGTACTAAATAATGTAGTTTGTTCCAGTAGGCATAAGTATTCAGTCTTATTTTGCAAGACCGTTACTAAACCGGAAATGATAGTTGTATTTCCGGATAACGTTTCCGAGTTAAAAATTAGCTAAAAAGTTCACGATTTGGGCCGCACAATGTTTTTACAGCGAGAAGGGGGGCGTTTCTGAAGTTGGACCCTGGTACCGACTACTAAAAACACCGGCGATATCATTCTTTTTCCGGCCCCTGTAAGGTCATCGTGTGGTAAACGAGTCAAGTCCGTTTCCGGTGCCGCGACTCAATGAACCGGAAACACAATATGACCATTTTTTGGTGAAGTGACTCCGACGTTGGACGCCGTGTCGGGAGTTTTGGTTATTTTCAGCAAAGAACAGAAAACGAAAACACAAATTCTTCATAATGGCCAAAGCAAGTTAAACGTGGGCAGTATATGTGCTCGTAAGTGACTTTTATTCATTTAAGTTGCTATTTATCCGTGTTTCACATATTGATGCTATGCTAAGCTAACAAGCCGCGAAATGGCGGTGCACATTTTTTCACGAACATCGGAGAGCATGTCGGCATATTAGCAAAAAGAATATTTTCTAATGTAGGCCTACTGCTAATGCATATGTTTGATACGACACTGGTGTACAGTTTTTTTTAATTATCTTCCTCAGATTAAATGTGCTTAAATCTTACATACTAACATCAATTGAATGTCTGAAATGACCAAAGTGTTTTATACTGTAGAGGTGTTTTGCTCACTTGTTAATTATCACTCTCATTTCGTTCATTATTGTATTACTGTTTATTTTGTGGATCATTGTATTCACTTTTGTTCATTTTATTGATTTTTTTTTCAAAATTCATTTTGATGATTCTCCATTTTGTTGTAAATTTACTTAATTATTTTCATTTTTGCTCATTTAAATGATTGTTTCCTTATATAAATATTCTCTTTATTTTGCTATGTTATTGTTATTTGTTTACCAATAGAAGTCTATGAAACTATTATAACACTTACAATACACTGGTATACAACAGATTTTCCTCTGAGATTGAGTGTAGTAAATTGTACAAACTTTAATAAGATGAATTGAAAACAAATGAGTAAACTGCTGTTTATCTGATGTTTTCACTATATATGAGGTGATTTACGTAATAATTGGTTTGTGTCCTTTTATCCATTAGATTTCAAAGTTTTCCAATATATAGAACCTATAAAGTGAATATATTGTAATGTACAGACAGTGTTTTATTCCTTTGGACTAAAACCCATTCGATCATTAATTCACACTATTTCACATTTAGACCATAGACTGTATCTGTGAAACTACAGTAAAGCAGCATTTGGACTAGATTTACATTTATTAGTGTCTCAAACTACTTTTATTTTGGAGGTTTTTTTTACTCGTAGACCAGTGTAATCTGTGTTGTTCCGCATGTTCAACATCCAGAAACTTATTTAGCAGAGTTTACAAAGAAAGGACATTTTTCTCTGAATGATGTGTTTTTCTTAGATTTCTGCTGTGTTTTGTGGTGGCCTGTTTTTGTTTGGTTATTTGGGTGACCTGAGTCTGTTCCGGCTTCTGTGTTTCTTTGTGTTCGGTCTGACAAACAGAGCTTCATTATTACTCAGGCCCAGAGTTTACATGAGACTGGTCGGAAAACCACAGCTCACCACCATCATTCTACTCATTTGTGCACAGAGTTTACAGACTTGTGTATTTCTGCTTATGGTTGACATGTACATTTGTCAGTTGGATCCTTATAAAGAGTCTCCGAGGCGGTTTGTATTGAATGAGTGTCGTTTCAGGCTCCGTCGAGACCGTCTGGGTCGAGTCCAGCCCGACTGACCACTGCCTGGGAGGTTGGAAGTAATGGGCTCATTCCCTCAGTGAATAAAAACAAGAGGGGCTGAGGGGGTGGGAATAGGGGATGTCTGGGGACGACAGAAGAATGACAACAGCACACGACCGAGTCCAGCTGGTGCTGCTTTATGTGTTATGACGACCGGCACTTTGACTAGACTCACAACCCATAAATCCAACATGTAATGCACCAGTTTACATCACATCACTGAATGACTCCATACTTTACACATTATTACTCTGGTCATCTTTTTATTCCCCACTTATATCTTTACTAATAAAACAAAATCAGTAACTCTGAATAGTAACAGAACAAATTATACTTACTCTTCATTTATTTTATTTTCCTTTCATTAAATGTGTTTCTATTGAGGCTTAGTGCAAAATGTACTGGGAAAAAAAATCAGCATATGAGTTTTTCCACTTAAGGTGGAAACGTGAATAAGTGCAGCAGAAGCAGGTTTCATCTAAAGTTCATTGAATTAGAGGAAGTGAACAATGATATATTGAATAGAATAGAACTTTATTGTCACTGTCACAGGAATAATGGAAGTTTGTTTGGCAGCAAAAAAGGACCATATAAAAAAATGAAAACTGTAGGCAATGTATAAAATATTAAATATGCATATGATCAGCACTGAAGGCAAAAGTTATCGAAGCTAATCAGGACTTTGCCTTGCATAGTCTGTAGTAAATGTGCATTTTCATTTGCAAGTATTGTCATTTTTCTGTATTTTTTTGATCCAGTTACGTGTCAGGTTTCCATTGTAAAAAATATTGTCTTCCACTTATTCATTTTTTACTTGATACCATTAGCATTTTAACCAGATAAATACGGTTTTCCGTTACATTTTAAAGAGAAACAACAGGGATAGAGTATGTTGCAGCTCATCTTGCGTCCTGGTATTTATTGAAGTTCATATATCACTTTACAGAACACTGACTTTTCTGACGTATCGTATGAGCCACACTTTTTCTAACATGTTTTTCCAAAAAGTTCTCCCAAGAAAATTCCCCCTGTAGCCACAAATTGTTGGATGTTTAATGGACTGTTCTTCTTAGTTATTTTAGAAATACAGTTAAATGTTCATTTTGGAGATCTACTGCTTGATAAAATGCGGGAATTACTCCCAGTTTTCTATTTTTAGATCCAGTTATGTATCATCTTCCCCCACTTCCATTTCAGCGCTAGTTTTACTTTGTACCAGTAGCATTTTAACCTGATAAATGTGGTTCCTCATTACATTTAACAGAAACAACAGCGATAAAGTATCCTGCATCTCATTTTACATCCTGGTATTTGTTGTAGAAGTTCATACAGTATATCATTTTACAGAACACTTGACTTTTCTGACATATGATCCACACTTTTTCATGTATTTCTCACGTGTTTCCTCATGAATATCCCCTCTTCACCCTTATATTAGTGGATGTTTATGGACATTGTTTGTGTTAATGGTCTCGTCCTTAGTCAAATGTAGGAATGACTCCCGCTCTGTAATAACAAAGGCTTATATCACAACTCCACCCTCCACACCAGTGTCATGTGTGTTTTAACAAACACCTGGAGGGTGGGCGTGGTCCGTCCCCTGAAAGAGGGCGGAGTCATGTTGGCAAATGTACCTGTGAGGTGTGTAAAAACAGATATTATGTAAGGCCAGTAAAGTCTCTTCTCGTAAAATGCAGTGAAGGATTGTAACAATGCACGCAAGTTGTCATGGTTTTCACTTGTGCGGGTTCCAAACCCTCCTGTCGTCTGTAATTAAACCTGATTGTAGTTGAATACATGCCAGGAGACGTTTTACAACCTGTCCGATCATTTCCTGCTCCAGGCAAAGTGGAATTTCTAGTTGTATTAGTGCTTAAAAAAAACAAAAAAACGTGAGTACAACCTTTGATGCTCAGATGCCTTGAGATATTCAAGTTCAGGGGTGTCAAACATGCGGATCACGGGCCAAAACTGGCCTGCCAAATGGTCCAATCTGGACCAATGCAATGAATTTTAAGACGATATTAACAGTCAATGATGTCCAAATCATTGACTACTGAGGACAATTCAGACCAATATGATCTAAAGTGGATCAGACCAGTACAGTACAGAATAACCTAGAAATAATGACAACTATAAACTTTTGTCTTTGCTTTAGTGCAAAACCGTTAAATTACATGAACATATTTACATTTACAAACTACCCTTTCACAAAAAATGCAAATAACCTGAACAAATATGAACCTGAACCTGAAATGTCTTAATATAAACCAGTGTAATTGTATTACAATATTCTGTGTATTTGTAGACCCACTGTGATCTGTAAGTTATAATGTACATGTATAAATGATAAACTGAGGCTGAATATTGTTAAAATTACTCTTATGTTTCTTAAGACATACCAGGTTTTCATGGTTGTTCACATTTTTAAAGATATTTTGTAGATTTTAAACATTTTCATAATCTAATTTGACTCTTTTCACTCTAAAACGTAGATTAAAGTTTGTATTTGTCATTATTTACAGGTTAGTCTGTTATTATTTTACTGGTCCGGCCCCTGAACTAGAATGACTTTGACATCCCTGCAGTAGTTGTCGTCCTGATCACATGACCTGTATCACTAACCCGATGCTGTTTGTCTCCTCGTAGACCCCTGTCTTAATGTGATGCCGCCATGCATGGGCGAGGCCGACCGCTTCAGTCTGGAAGCTCTACGCCACATCCACAAACAGCTGGACGACGACAACGATGGGGGGATAGAGGTCAACGAGAGCGTGGAGGTGAGTGCTGTTCATGTCAGCTTATAACAGGGGTGTCAAACATACGGCCCGTGGGCCAAAACCGGCCTGCCAAACGGTCCAATCCGGGACATGGGATGAAAAATTACACTGACGATATTAATAATCAAGGGTTTTGAACTAGTTTTAGTTCAGGAGCCACATACAAACCAGTGTAATCTAAAATTATAGCATAATAACCTGGAAATAATAACTAGAAAAATGTTTTTTGTTTTGATGCAAAAAAAAAGACAATTATGAAAAAATTTACATTTACAAATTATTCTTTAACATTAAAAAGGGAATAACCTGAACAAACATGAACAACCTGAAATGTCTAAAAAACATTAAGTGTAATTTTAACAATATTCAACCTGATGCTAAATGTTTTGTGTAACATTGTGTGTAATGGACATGTACATATAAGAGAAGTTGAGGCATAATATTGTGATAATTGCACTTGTTTTCTTTAAGAATTTTCTCTTTTTTTCTGCTTGTTTCCATCTTTTCTGTGAAAGAATAGTTTTTAAATGTGAATATTTGCATAATTTAATGTTTTTATTGCACTAAAACAAATAGAAACATTTGGAGTTGTCATTATTTGTAGGTTATTAATGCTTTTTGCAAATTCATCCAGTGGGTCAAAACCAGCCCCTAATGTTTGACACCTTTGTTCTACAGTTTCAGCACGACTAAACTTTTTGACATTTTCTCCTCTTTAATACTTTTTTTTTAAATTCACAAAGTAAAATTTGTTGAGTTGACGACCCTTCGGGTGTTGACGACATGTTCACTGAGTTCTTTCACACTAAACTAAATGGTACTTGACTATTTTTAACTAGATTAAATTTACTGTGTCTTTGATACTTGAAAAAGGACGTGGACTATGTTGAGCTAATTGGTGGTTTGGTGTTGGTGAGGTTTATCATGTAGTTTAATGAGCCTTTTCACTCTAAACTAAATGGTACTTAACACTAAATTAAGGGATGTATTACTGCCCTTACACTAAATGAAATGGCTCTTTACTATCTTCACCACAAACTACATTTTTCTTGGCTTGTAAAGTTATTGCTTGAACTGTCAAACATCTTCTGTGTAAATGCAAACAAGATGAAAACCAAGATTTTTTCGGTCACTCTGGACTGACATGCATAATATTTCTAGAGTTCTTTTCAGGGTTCCCGTGGGGTCTTAAGAAGTCTTAAAAGTCTTGAATTTACAAATCTGCACTTAATACCTTACCTTAAGTCTTTAAAAGGTATTAATTTGATATGGTAGGTCTTAAGTTATGTTGCCGTAAACTTGTTGGCTGTATTGTTTTTAAATGCATTTGGGAAATGTCCAAACCAGAAAGAAAGTAATGTTATTTGACTCAGTTCCACCCGTTCCAACCCGATAATTTATACTGAAATTAAGAACCAATTATCACTAACATTGCAGCTGCCGGTGAGAAATGGTCACATAATATTCAGATGTGTGTACAGTATGTAATGTTCAATCTCTGGTGATGTAGATAAATACATTTTCCTAAATTGTAGGAGTCACAAATTTTTGCCAGTAGGGCCATGAAATGGGCATTAAATTCTGTTCTAAGTCGTCTTAAAAAGGTCTGTAAAAAGGCTTAAATTGAACTTGTAGAGACCTGTAGGAACCCTGTTTTTTGGAAAACACCTGAACCTATGATATTTCACCTCTCTGCTCTACTTCCCTTTGTTGATCTGTGGAACGACAACCTCAAATCTACCAAAAACAGCCTTTAAATGGCATGTTTTGACAAAGATTCGGTTCATGTAAAGAAGCCAGACCTACTTGGCTCTGTAGAGGTCTTTCCTGTTGTGGGGATTTCACTGCCAGAACTTGCTAAACCAGGTCCAAATGTTCCCCCCAAGCACGCGGGGGGGGGGGGGGGGGGG
>JAPQRQ010000011.1:18949790-18960541 GCA_037367365.1 Apogon talboti | reverse complement strand
GAAGAGCTGGTGGAAGTGGCTGGGGAGAGGGCTGTTTGGGGCCCTCTGCTGAGGCTGCTGCCCCCGAGACCCGGACCGGATAAGCGGGAGAAGACGAGTACGAGTATATCATTTATACATGAACATTACAACGTACAGATCACAGTGGATCTACAAATATACAAAACATTTAATAATAGACAGAATATAGTTAAAATTACACTTCTCTTAAGACATTTCAGGTTCACTTTTTATTATGAAAGGATAGTTTGTAAGTGTAAATATTTTCATAATTTAATGTTACTTTTTTTCATATTAACAGTCAAGGGGGTCAAACTTATTTTAGTTACACACACAGTATGATGAAAGTATCAGGTGAAATAATAGTATAATAATACAATAATGACAACTCCAAATGTTCTTCTCGGTTTAGTCTTCAGTGTAATTTTTGTACTCTGCGTATTCACTCCATGGGCTGGATTGGACTGTTTGGTGGCCGGTTTTGGCCCACGGGCCGTATGTTTGACACCCCTGGTCTAATGGTTTTCTAGTTCAACTAAGGCAATGAAATGATGAGGAACAGACTGAAGGCCTTTTTGTTTATTGTGAAAGGATAGTTTGTGAATGTCAACAAACAAAGCTGAGCTCCTCCTAATTTATCCTAAATTGAACATCCTGGAACTCTTAAGAACTTGTTTGTCTTGGACTCGTGCTTTATTTAGACTCTAATGAGTAGATTTACTACTGGTCCTTCTCCGTTAATCAGGTTTAGGATTTGATATCTGCCACATCATCACTTTGATTGACAGGTGATTGACAGCTTGTTGCCTGCTGAGTTGAACTTCTAGAGTCAGTTTTGAAGGATTAAAACATTTTTTCACAGTAGCTGTGGTGAAGAACCGCACTATCAAAACACAGAGGGTTTGTTTCCCCATGGTTTCATGATGTTTTTGGTATTTAATTACAATGTCAGGCCTGTTGGAACTGTAATATTAGCATTAGTTCAGTATTACATTGTATGATCTGTCAACTAACCTGCTATTTAGTGGGTTTTACTTCTGTTTTTAGTACCAAATACTTGTATAATTGTATATTTCATCTTCTTCGTATTCTTTGTCTTATTCTTCATATTCTTTCATCTTACTCATATTCTTCTTCTTCGTCATCTTCATCTTCGTATTCTTTGTCGTCTTCATTTTCCTCATACTGTTCTTCGTATTCTTCTTCTCTGTCTTCTTGAGTTGTGACCAAGTTGACTGTACTAAAGAGGACATGTAAGAGTTAATAATAATCCTTGCATTAATAATAAAAGTCCATTCATTCAGTGTTATAATGAGAAATCCATGATGGATGGAATAACTGTCTGTCATTGTGAATAAGTAGAAGCTGTAGACAGATGGACAGACACAGAACATACTAGGGATGAATGGATTCACAGTAGACTGTTACAAGAGCAGAGGCTCATGGGAAATATCTCATTCCCCCCATCTGGAATCTGACATGAACAAATATGTCTTTGTTGACCGCTGTGTGTGACCATGCGTCATGGTTGCTGTGTTTGTCTGGTATACGTAGTTGAGCCGTATTTTCAGCCTTTTTCTACCTGCGTCTTTTTCACTTCTTTTAATATGTTTGTTATTTCTTACAACCACCAGACTATCTTAACTCTTCACCACAGAATCCACAAGGCACCCACACAAAGACTTATGTTTATGTACGTGGTTACTTCATACGACTCCATAAAGCTGCACAAAGCTGCCTTTGACCATATGCAGAACTACCGCTGGAGGGTTCATGATACAGCGGCGGAACCCAGCCTCATTAGACTGTATTTAAAGGGGTGTAGGACCATCCAATGGCAGAAGTGGAATACAGCGTTCATAATTATGTTTGAATTATTGCATGATCACAGGAAAATGAGAACCAGTGTGTTTTTGTTGCATAGAATGAGTCTTTATGTCAACACAGTGAGCAGGGTGACCATCACAGGCCATGTTTCTACAGCAGTTTGATCTTTTTTCCATTTTCTAATGAAGTGGCAGGAAGTATTAACTCTGTAGATCCTGACCCATCAAAAACTAGCCACAAAATACATATTTTTGGGAGATGTTTATTAGACCATTTTTCCAAAATCCAAACAAAACATTTTGCCATACCATTTTGTTTATGACATATTGAATGCTTTTTTTAAAGTACCTTATATACCTGCAGAATCAAATTTGGTACACACATTGTTAACACAATTTAACTGTATTATAAAGAATCAATTATCAAAACTGTTCATTGTTTCAGTACATGAAGTACTTAATAGCAATATAAATGTCCTTCTGAACATAAGTTTTTGAAAATTACCAAAGACTTTCGTGCAAAAAGTGTGTGGACGTTCTAACGATAGTGGCCATATTGAAAAAAGGAAAAGAAAAAATAATAGTAATCCAAGAAAAAACATCTTGGGCCATATTCAACAGGTTTTTAAGGACAGTATTCATGTTGTTGATTTATTAGAGGTCTCAGAACCTGGTGAAGCTAGTGGCAAAGAGTCTAAACCAGTGTTTGTCCAAAATACAGAGCATCATTTTAACAATGAAAAACCATCTTCTCATGGTGTATCGTAAACGTATACAACATGAGAATATGTAAATTTGTGGAAGAACTGCACATTCTTTTTTGTTATTTCTTTATTTGGGTTGGAGTTGTTTACTTATTTGCAAGAATGAAAAAGACAGACACTGCAATCTATAAAAAGAGTAATATAAAGTTCTTGACAACATTAATGTCTGTTTCATAATATTATAGGGTTTATTGAATATTCTTGAACAGATAAATGAACAAGTGTATTAGTTTTATTATATATTTTACTACAATGCAGGAAACTGGGGTTCAAATCAGGGCAGGAGAGGTCATTTAGCCATTAGGCTAATTTCTGTTTTTTGTTAATGCCCCTGGTCTGAATGCATGGTCCATATTATCAGTGGAGAAGACACTTGTCAGGGACATGCCTGACTTTAATAATAGTGTCATGGAAAAATGTGCATGTTTGAAGGGTAGACTGGTGAAATAAATATTTTTCAACAGTGGTGCATGTGCTTTGGCGTATCCTCGTGGTGATATGTGGTTATAGTGCATCCAAAAACTGACTTTCACCAGCCCACACTGGTTTTGTCCACTTTTAAAATCCTGTTTATACCAATGGGTGGCTTATGGAAAACAAAGCTTGAATCTGAAGCCACTGAGCATGTGTTTTATTTTCTGTGAAGAATGATCGCTTACAGGTTGAATGTTTGCTCACATAACAGGTTGTGTACGAAGGCGCCTGATAAAAACCGTTTTGCATCAGCGCTTGGCACAAGCTTATCTCACAAAAGCATTTGATACCGGCTGGAAATTTCAATTCATCCACACAAATGACGAGGAGCTGTAGATAACGCTCCACTTTGTCACTTCACTGACCATTTTGTCATGTCTGTTAATGTGCAAAAGACCAAAATGATGTATTCTCCAAGTACAGCCAGTACATGTTTAGCTCCCTTTGACAGTTATAATATCATCCAGTCGTCTTCTGGTTGGATTATACTCCTACGAGGAAATGAGGAAGGACTGACTCTCACTGAGGACACTTTCCTGATCACAGACTGTAGTTTTTTCTTGTGACAGGAAAAACACATTTACTGCTGGAACCATTTGTAGAAGCCTCTCAACACCAGGCTGCCAGTATGTGCTGGAAATGTCAGATTGTGAGATGTTTTGAAGGTGACATCCATGAGTAGATGTTTAAAACTGAACTCAAAGAATGGGTTCCAGCCTGGAGATTAGAGCCGTTCCATCTTTTTATCTGTTTTTACCTTCATTTGTGTGATTCTTGGTGATCGTTTTCCTGGTACATTTTCTCCTTTTTCTAAGTCACCTTAGTCGTATTTACTGTGGACGTGGAGGCAGTAAATGCATGATGGTACATTCAGCTCCTAAATGATCTCATCCAGATTGAAAACTCATTGAATTTTAAAGCCTTTTATGAGTCGACCCTTTCTCTTTTACCATTCAGTTTCTCTTTAACGTCTCTCTAAACAACAATTATCAGCTTAGATTATATACACAATAATTTTCATTACGTACTTTGCTTATTTACCCACAATAAACAGGTCATATGTACAAAACACAGACACTGTGACGTCATTCACTGGTTTGTGCTGTTTTTAAGTCTCCAGTTTGACATTTAGCTCTTGTAAAATGCTAAACTTAAGACTTTTTTTCTAACAATTATCATGGATAGATTTATATATAGCAGAGCATTGGGGGGATTTTGGGGATATACTCTTGCTGTCGGGCCCTGACAGGGTAAGCCTCATTTATAAATGTTAACACATACAGTTATATAATGGTAATGTGAATTATTTTGTATAAACTTAGTAGCACTAGCCTACAAATTATCACAATTCACGCATTACTTATACTTGCTTTTTTGTAAATTGCAAAAATTCCCCATGGTAACACTACATGTTCTATCCTGTTTATCTTATTTATTCCGTATCTCTTCTTGTCTGTTTTAGTACATTTTATTCTTATTCTTACTATTTTAACATATATATTTTACTTATATACAGCACTTTGGGCAGCTTGGGTTGTTTTAAATGTGCTATGTAAATAAACTTGACCTTGACCTCTACTGCTAAGTTGCAGTTGCAGCTCACTGCCCCCCCCCGATTCCACATCTATCAACACGTTTTGGAATTTTTCTTAATGAGCAAATGGTTGAATTTTAATGAATATTTAAAACAAATCATAAATTCAGAATGCTCACCACAGACATGTCAGGGTTTAAAGGGTTAATAGTTTCCTGTACAAATATCAAATGGTAATTAGTTATAAAAGCAGTGAAGATGTATGAATTAGACAGGAGTTTTTTTATTGTTTGAAGTTTTTTCCAAGGCCAAACTCTTATTAGACGTTTGGGATTCAGCCACGGGCCTTTTCTGTGTTGATGCGGGGTTTTATGGCAGATCTTTGGTGGGTTTGTTTGCTTTTCTGACTGTTGGAAACCCACCACACACAGACACAGGTGGAAGCAGCGCCTCCTTCGCCTTTTCAAAGTCCCTAAAAGGAAAAAAGAGAGTAAAAAGGAAACGAGTGTGTGTGATCCGAAGCCAGAGTTTTAGGCAAAGCCAGCGTTCACTCTGGGGAAGAACCAGGCGAGTGTGTCTGTCTGTGAATGTGTGTGTGTGGGTTTGACTGAAACAGAAAAACAAAAAACCATTGTAAAATAACACATAGTCATCGTGAAACCCACTCTTTCTATTTCCCAGTTTATAATAGAAGACATGAAGCAGCAGCAAACCAACAAACACAGCAACCTGCACCGTGAGGATCAGCACATCACAGTGGAGGAGCTGTGGAAAGGCTGGAAGACGTCTGAAGGTAAAACAGACACAGAACGATGGGATATTCAACTATAATATGACTGTAACCCTTTAAAGACTGTTGTGTCTCCGGCGCCACATCTTTGCATCTACCGTCATTCAAATTGCCATAACTCCTTAACCGTTTATGCTATTGACAACATTTAAATGTCATCCTTTAGCTGAGATGGGGTTCTTTCTATTGATAAATAACATATTAGGGTAGAGTGGGAGGAGTGGAAGTGGGTGGAGCATAGAGCGGCAGAGTGCAGTCGGTGGGAGACATGGAAGATTTTTATTACTTTTATCAGCGTTTTAGTGAGGTTTTAGCAGTGTTTTTGCAGTGAATTCTCCTAAATAATTGTATATAATAGTGATAGTGCTGTTTTGGAGTGTTTTACTGTGTTTTTGTCAAGTTTCACTGTTTTTTTCCTCCTTTATTTCACTGTTTTTATCTGTATTTTCCAATGTGTATAGTTCCTTGATAGTTGCATTTTAGCTATAAATATTATATAAATGCATAAATACTTGTATAATATATATGTAAATCTATATGCAGATGTATCCAGGGCATACAGAGATGCAGTGTCTGTATTTGAATGGGATGATGGATGTTTTTGTCAGTGAAATGAGGGGCTCTGTCTACAACTACACAGAAAGTGAACACAGACTATCACACAGGATTAAAATGACTAGAAAAAACCAAAAATAAGAAGAACATGGACACACAATGATCTAAACAAACTCAAATGTATGAACACATAGAAAATAGTTAAGTATATTTCTATAATCTCATAAAGTTTCATTAAGAACATTTGCTGTTGTTTTTCATAATAAATCTAAAAAAAATTCAAGTTTTTGTTTTGGCTACAACACACTGTTTAAGCATTTATTACATATAATAATCATAGTTAATGGCCAGATGTTAAGAAAATGTGCTAAAGATTTGAAAAGACATTTTCTGATACTTGTATTGCAAAAACAACATAAACACTGTAAACCCAGGCCTGTTATAATGGTAGTGTTAACAGGGTTAATCCTGCATTTGATCAGATGACAACGGTTTGATCCTGTTGATCCAGTGTTTGGAAACAGTAGTTGGCTTTGGCGACGAAGCGTGCATTATTACATAGATACCAGGTCACATGACACAGGTGTGGTGTAAGCAGGTAAATCACTTGTTGACAGATGAACGTCATGTGCTCATACTGGTTTAAGACGTGGTTTTTGTTCATCCCACCCACGTAACATCTGACGCCAACACACAGACTGGCTTTAATCCCCCATACTTTTATCATATTTATGTGTATTTGTTATTTTATTTGACCAGGTCACAACTCATAAGGAACATAAACTGTAAATGTGCCAGAGTTAACCAGGGCTCGATTTCATCTGTTTTCCATAGCCAGATGTTAAGTGCAATAGTACAGATGTTCTATTGTATTCTATTCTATACATGAAGAATTGGCTCCAGATCATTTACATTAATGTGGTTTTTATTTTAACATGATGAACAAGTGCTAATAAGTGCAGTAATCTTTGAATAAAATGCACATATTGGATAAAATTAATCAATATTGGATTGATTTCAATCAGAAAAATATGTTCCCTTTAAAATCAGACGTGATTTATTAGTTTTATTCCCCACCTTTAACATGTTGTACTTTAAATAAACAGGTAAAATAATGTACATTCCATCATTTTATACCTATTAAAAACAGGGGTTTTCAACTCATTTTAGTTCAGGTTCCACATTCAACCCAATATGATCTAAAGTAAAATATGAACATAATAACGTCTAAATAATGACACCTCCAAAGTTCTTCATTATTTCATTTCAGATTCATTTTCCAAATACGTATGAAGCTGAATGTAAATAGATACTCCATTAAAAACCAGAATCTTTATAATATAGTACAATATGTCCATACTACCTGGTACTGGTCTAAATATAGACTATATTTAGAATATTTTTACCACTGTACATACCATTATGGATAAGTGCCACATATAAAACCTCACTTGTATAGAAATCTGAACTAAATCTTTAAATACAGGGGGAAAGTTGTCATGATTCCCAAGTTTCTACTGTACAGGATACATTAGATGGATTATAATGTTTAATAAATACATATGTCCAAATGAAGAAGAAAAAAATCAGTCTTAATGTATTTATTCAATATGTTGTGGTGTCAGTTTCACAGAATTTGACAACTGATATAAAATAATGCACAAAGAAACGTAGAATGTCAGGTTAAAGCATCTTTAACACTTTAATTTACATGTCCGTCGTTAGAAGTAGTGACTCCAGGAGAAGGAGAATGAATCAGGAAGTATGTGTTTTAATAAAAACATCTGTATTTGACTGCAGAAAAATACCACACCATATATACAGGTAGTATATGACATCAGGAGACTGTTCCTTCAGTTCAGCTCAGTTTATGTGGACTTTGGTGAATGACCATGTGTATGAAGTCATAATATTCAGTTTATCACACTTATTGAATCATCTTAATAGAAGGGGTCTTTTTTTTCTAATAACGGTTAAATATCCATGATAAACCTGATTTAAAGTAGAATCTCAACAACAAAATGTGCAGTTACATTCAGATGTAGTTTTAACAGGGATCAAAAATAAAAGCAGAGACAATAAAAATGGAATCTTGAAAGAAGACAAATATAAAGTACACATTACATGAAAATGATTGTTTCTTTAATGGAGGCTGAAACTGAAACAAGTGGATCGTCCAGTGGATCTTCATATTCGTCTTCAGTCCGTTGACTGTAAACACAGCCGAGTTACTGTGACGTATTTTCAGAAAACGCTGTAAACGCGTCCAAAGAATCCTCGTAAAACACAATAATGATCAGAGGTTTTCATGACGTCTGTCGTCATATTAGAGTTGTTTTAACCATCATTTATTCAAGGTTCAGGTACTGACACTGAAATCACCAACAGAAATTCAGTTTATTTCAGTTCTATATCGGATTTTAAGGGATATTTCAGTTCCAGGTCCAGTTTTTGGATGTGAATGAGAACCATTTATCATTAAATACATCTGTATAGTCCTCATTTATTGGACACACAGTGACAGTAAAGGCTGTTCTAATTCTATTCTGTTCTTTTCTTTTCTGTTCTATTCTGTTCTGTTCTATACATGAAGAATAACCTATAAATAACTACAAACTTTTCTGTATCAGAGTGAAAAAAGTTAAATTATATTATGAAAATGTTTATTATCTACAAACTATCCTTTTATAAATGTAAATAATATGAACAACCTAAAACTTCTTCAGAAAAATCAAATTTTAACAATATTCAGCCTCAGTTTATCATTTCCACATGTACATTAGAACTTACAGATCACAGTGGATCTACAGATAAAAAACATTTAATAACAGGCAGAAGATTGTATTTGAATTATGTCTATTTCATTTTCTGTATTTTTTTCTTCATTTTTCTGTTTTTTAAAATTTTCTTCATTATTCTCTTTTCTTTTTTTTTTTTTTTTTACTAATTTTTGGTCATGTTCATTATTTTTAACATTTCTAATAGTTTATTATAGTTTGTTTTGTTGTGGTTTTTTTTCTTTTCAATTTTTCTATATTCTTGTTTAAAATTGCACTTTGTATACATATTTGTTCAGGTTATTCACATTTTATGTGAAAGTGTAGTTTGTAAATGTAAATATTTTCATGTCTTTTTTACACAAACAAAGAGAAACATTTGTTTCTATAGGTCATCATATGTTTGACACCTGGTAAATGTTGGCAGTGGATTGATTTTAACAGAATTAAAGTAGTTAAAGTGAAATAAAACTAAGGCAGTGACATATTTCTCCAGTTTTGTTGCTGAATTAAAAGACTTTAATTTTGCCCATATTTATTTATTGATAAAAGTGTTAAAGTTTCTTTACATGACATCTAAAATTGTCCGAAAACTTCAGAGGTTTCCATGACTCAAAGGAACCAAATACGGTCATTAAACTGTTAATGTAGAAAACAGGCAAAATTTCAAAGGTCACTGAAAGACGACGTAACTGTAATGTACATGTGTAAACGGAGACAGAATATGGTTAAAATGACACTTATTTTTATTAATAAATTTCAGGTTGTTCATGTGATGCACATTTTTTAAAGGGTAGTTTATAGATTCAAACATTTTCCTCATGTAATTTGACTTGTTTCACTTTAAAACATAGGTAAAAGTGTGTATTTGTCATTATATTTCTAGGTTATTGTCGTTTCCATGGTGACGGGCGTCTAACGTCTTTGTGCTTGTCTTTCTCAGTCCACAACTGGACGACAGACGACACGGTGCAGTGGCTGAAGGAGGCGGTGGAGCTGCCTCAGTATGAGAAGAACTTCCGCGAGTTTCGGGTCACGGGGAACACGTTACCTCGGTAAGAACACCACTAACGGGTCAGGAGATGTGAGATGGTTTTGTACACGGGGCGGCGCTGCCCTCTGCTGGTGAGGGACGGCAGCGCAGAGGAGAACCAGCTCATACACAGATATGTTAGACACAATTAAGACATTTAATGATCGATTAGAGCCCATTTCAGTCAAAAACACCCCATCATAGATCACTGTAACAGAAAATGAAGGAAGAGGCTAAAAATACACCTGATGTGGCATTTCCCCCACTGTGCTACACTTGACTGCCATAGTTTAAGAGAAGGTGAGTTATAAACCCCCTCCTAAACACATGTGGGGACTTGAGATAGTCAAGATCAGAGGTGTCAAACATATGGTCTGTGGGCCAAAAACTGGCCGCCACAGAGGCCCATCCCTCCCACAGGATGAAAGATGACACTGAAGATATTAACAATCAATGATGTTGAAATCATTTTAGTTCAGGTTCCACATTCAGACCAATATGACCTAAAGTGGGTCAGACCAGTAAAATAAGAGCACAACAACATATAATAATGATAATAAGTACAAATTCTTCTCTATTTTAGTGAAAAAAAAGTAAAATTGCATGAAAATATTTACATTTACAAACTGTATTTCATATTTGTTCAGATTGTTGACATTTTTAAAGGATAGTTTGTAGATTCTAAACATTTTTATAATATAATTGTACTTGTTTCAATCTGAAATGTAGAGAAATGTTTGTAGTCGTCATTTATAGGTTATTATGCTCATATTTCACTTCAGATCAAATGAGTTTGACATCCCTGTTCTGAATTCATAGAATAAAATGGTTAAATGTACATTTTTTCACCTGTATAGTTTCACACAGACATATTCCCAACACCACACACACACACACACACACACAGGTGAAAGTGTCCCTGCTGTAGTTGTGGATTACAGAAAATCCAGACGTCAGTGGGGAACTCATGGAATGTACGGCATGAGTGGACCAGAGGG
>JAPQRQ010000011.1:18933855-18944360 GCA_037367365.1 Apogon talboti | reverse complement strand
GTATTTGCTCAAATCAGTGACTTTAAACACTCAAAGCGGACCCATCAGACATTCATCTATTTTCCAAACATAAATGAATGTTGTACAAATGGATTAAACCAGTTCAGACAGCCCCACCCCCAGGAATCAGTAGAGTAAGAACACACTTATGAAACAGTTGAAATCAGTGGTTTTTATTTTATTAAATTCCAGGCAGAGAAAATAAAAAAGAAGAGAGGGTCTGTTTTTGGAACTCTACACGTCGCCCACAGTTCGTCACTGGATGAGGTCGACCACAAGATACTAGAAGCAAAGTAAGAACACAGAACACCTGCACCACACACACACACACACACACACACACACACACACCTGTAGGTACACTATTAAGTGTAAGTTAATCAGAATTGGAAAAGTGCTGTTGTTTTCAAGGTACATGATAGTGTTATTCCACTAGATAGAACCTGTAAAATGAATGTATTGTAATGTGAAGACAGTGTGTAGAAGTAGATGTGTTAAATGTCACAACTGTCATTCTGGAGTGAGTGAGAAAAGGAGACGACGAGGAAGAAGAGGACGAAGAAGACAACAAAATACAAAGAAGAAGAGGAAGATGAAGAGGACGAAGAAGATGAAGAGGACGAGGAAATACGAAGAAGAGGAAGATGAAGAATAAGAAGAGGACGAAGAAGATGAAGAAGAGGACGAGGAAATACGAAGAAGAGGAAGAAGACGAAGAAGATGTAGAAGAGGACGAGGAAATACGAAGAAGAGGAAGATGAAGAATAAGAAGAGGATGAAGAAGACAACGAAGACGACACTCACTTACTCTCTGGCCTCCTCGTCTTCTTTGTCTTCCTCGTCCTCTTCTTCCTCGTCCTCTTCTTTCCTCGTCTTCTTCCTCGTCCTCTTCTTTCCTCGTCCTCTTCTTTCCTCGTCTTCTTCTTCGTCGTCCTCTTCTTCTTCCTCGTCCTCTTCTTTCCTCGTCCTCTTCTTCGTCGTCCTCTTCTTTCCTCGTCTTCTTCCTCGTCCTCTTCTTTCCTCGTCCTCTTCTTCGTCGTCCTCTTCTTCTTCCTCGTCTTCTTCTTCCTCGTCCTCTTCTTCCTCGTCCTCTTCTTCCTCGTCCTCTTCTTCTTTCCTCGTCCTCTTCTTCGTCCTCCTCGTCTTCTTTGTCCTCCTCGTCTTCTTCTTCCTCGTCCTCTTCTTCCTCGTCCTCTTCTTTGTCCTCTTCATGGACCTGTAGAAACCATGTACACTGTTAACTTCATCAGTATACAAATCACTTTTCACTCAACCTCTACACATACCAGTGTCCTACTAAACTACCACACATCACTGAACACATTACTAACAGACACAAGTGCCACTACATTACCCTTGGTCTTCTGCAGAAAAGCCCTGTCTGAGGTGACGGCGTGTCTCCGGGAGCGTCTCCACCGTTGGCAGCAGATTGAGAAGCTGTGTGGTTTCCCTGTGGTCAATAACTCGGGTCTGCCCAGCCTGACGGCCAGCCTGTACTCCGACCACAGCTGGGTGGTGATGCCCCGGGTGTCGGTGCCCCCCTACCCCATCGCAGGAGGCGTGGATGACCTGGATGAGGACACGCCCCCAATCATTCCGCAGTTCACAAGTGAGTGGGTTTAGATCAGACATTTAGAAACTGTCCTTTCACAATAAAATGCTTTACATGAATGACGTGGGGGGGGGGGGTCCTAACCCACTTACCTGCTGCTTAAGCTCCGCCTTTCTCCACAGCGGCGGCGTTGATCCGACCCCCCTTGACCCGGAGCAGCAGCCTCTGTCGGTCCCGCCGGAGCCTCCTCAGCTCCCCCCAGTCCTCCATGATGTCCCCGGACCCAGACCTGCTTTCCATGGCCAGCTCGTCCCTCTCCTATCGCCCCGAGGCCGACGACGAACATATCATGTTCAGCTCGGATAGGAGGGGGTATGTAGCTGTGGCCGGAACGCCGCGGAATGGTTTTACAGTTTGGACTTACAGGTGTTTTATCCAGACTCTCTCACTGATGCATTAATGCTTGGCCTTGAATGGGAAGGTTTAGATGTGGAGGATGCACGGAACCCTCTGAGGAAGACCACAATTAATGGTTAATAAAAGTAATTATCAAGCTCCTACCCTGCTGTAATTACTGCTCTTTAATTAATGTATCATTAAGACAAAATCCCAAAGAAAGTCAAAAACTAGACATATCATTAATTATCACATCATTAGACACAATTAAATTACTTTTTTTGTGTCTGGTTGAAAAGATTATTAGTATTAACCTGTCACTGTCGTGTTTTTTGGTCAAAAAGATTGAATCTTGGGAAGAATGAGTGAAACTTACCAAGCTAATGCTAACACTAAGCCACTACAACACCAACCAAACCGATAATGATTATATGATACATTTAATGCCACCATGTAATTCCAGCTGCTACTGCTAACACATAGCATTGTGTTTGGTAACATGTAAAACTGTCTAATTTTTAGGTTTAGATTTTTGGACAAATCTAGGGATGAATGAGGAGTGAAACTCACTAAAGCTAATGCTAAGCTACTAAAACACCAACCAGACAAAACCAAATTATTGCTAATATTAGGTAATGCAGGTTGCTGATGGTAACAAGCAGTGTTTCAATTAACATTTCATAATCAGCTAATATGTACGTATCGATAAGCTAATGCTAATGCATACATTTATTAACAGATTCTTAGTCATTGTTGACCTGTGTCTACTTGATGCAAACAGGCAGATATTTCAATTAAACAACGTTAATTTGATCAATGACATTATTAAATCCTGTAAACCAAGTGAGTCAAACATACGGCCCATGGCCCAAAACTGGCCGCCAAAGGGTCCAATCCGGTCCACAGGATGAATTAGTGAACGTCAATGGTGTCAGTCATTTTAGTTCAGGTTTCACATACAGAACAATATCATCAGCTATTAAAAATAATTACTTAATGGCTTCATTGTCAAATCATCAAATACTCAATTTTTGCTTAAGCTTTTTGTTTTTCCTGAAAAATCAAATAAAATTACTTGAACTATTTTAAGTGTTTTGTGTATTTGTACATCCACCGTGATCTGTAAGTTGTAATGCACACGTGTACATGATAAACTGAGGCAGAATATTGTTAAAACTGCTCTTCACTACATTTCATGTTATTTTAGTTCTGTAATTTTTACTTTTCACACTAAAACAAAAGATAAAAGTCAGTAGTTGTCATTATTTATAGGTTATTATGACAGTATTGGACTGGTCTGATCCACTTTAGATCATACTGGACTGAATGTGGAACCTGAACTAACAGGACTTGAACACCGTTGACGTCCACTCATTTATCCTGTGGACTGGATTGGACTCTTTGGTGGCCGGTTTTAGTCCACGGGCCGCATGTTTGACACCCCCATGCTGTCCAAACCTGGCAGACAATTGGTCTAAATTCTTACTAACAGATCAACGTAGAAAAAATGAGTTCACTCACCAGATGAAGGACACGTCGATGACTCCCAGAAGCATTAGCTCGTTAGCATCAGCTCATTCAGTCCATCAGATACTTGTGTTTTTTCTTCATGTGCTTCAGATTTCAGTCTTCCATTCATATGTTCTTGGGACTGTGGCGTTTGCTCTGTATTTTACGGTGTTTTTCTTCTTCAGGGAGGCTCCTCAGGACACCGGCTCCGACACAGACTCCCTGAACTCATCCCTGGGTCGGAAGTCTCTGCCTCCTGGTTCGGAGACGCCGTATCGGAAGATCTCCCGTGAGGAGCTGCTGCTGTTCAGCCAGAGCGCAGAGCTCCCGGCATCTAGCCCCGCCCCCACGCCAACACCCAGCACCCACACCAGCAGTGGCAGCAGCAGCGGGAGCCTCAGGGACTCCACCTCCACTCCACCCCCTCCAGCCCCGCCCCCTCTGCCCCCGTCCGGGCCACCGTCCACTTCACCTTCCCCGGCGCTGGAGCACCACCCCTTCACTCACAGCGGCTCACCCGACCTCACTCGCATCATCACTGAGTCCCAAAGTGCACACTTCTCACAGGGGGGCGTGGCCTCACCGACGGGGAAGGGTGTGTACAACGGCGTCCTGGAGAAGTCCTACAGCTTCGGCCAGCTGCCCGCCAGCATGCTGCCCACCATGGGCCGCCACCCGTCGCTGACCTCCCTGGACTCGGGCGTGGGGCGGGACTACAAGCTGCAGAGCACCTCCTCCCAGGACTCCAGCGACAATGGAGAGAAAATCAAGCGCTCCTCTTCCAAAATCAAAAGTCTGTTTAAGAAGAAGAAATAAAACTTACAGCGCTAGGTAGAGAGAAAAGTCAGTTACAGAGTTGTTTTAGCGCTAATACTAAAATGGACATCGCAGAAGCTAAAACATGTCGTATTCTCTCTTTTTTTGTCATCGGAGATGGAATGTAGCTCAGTCTAAGGCTTTCAAAGCCCCAGACTGGTAGCCTTATTTTCAATAATGCCTTTTTATTTAGTTCACTCATAGCCTCACAGGGGAAAACCTGCAGGTCAACCAAGTGTCAATGAAAGGTCAAAGGTCATGGCTGTTGTCGTCCAGACCGCTGATGCTCACGGACCCTTCACTGTCTCTTATGTTTGAGTTTGAACCAAAAAGCCACTATGTGTAGGGTCTAAAGGTGCAGTCCATACCATGATGCGTTTACTTACCCGTGTGTACGTAGTGTCTCACTGTTTCTACTGAAGTGACTTTTCAGTAGCAGAACAAATAAGGTCACAAATTTATTAACTTTTGGCCAAATTAACCCTTCGCTAAGTCCCTTTAATGTTGATGCGTCTGGAAAAAAGGTTGTTTTTTTTTTACAGTTTTTACATCCGTTAATAAAATAATAAAAGCACTTTTCTGTCCTAACGGTCATGAAAGGACCTCCCACTAAGGCTACATGCTAACGTTAGCAAACAAAGGCTGTTGGACATTATGTTATGCCAATTTTCTAAAACAAATTTTCTCTGAGCTGTCTTGAGGGAAGGAATAGAAAATGTCTGCAATAATAGATGTAACAATAAATATCAGACGTCAACTGTGCTCTGAGGCAAAGCATTAAGTTAGCTTAGCGGACATTAGCCTGCTGTGCACAGTGTTGCTAGCCAACAGTGCTTCGACTTAAAGTTAGGTTGTATTTTAATCCTTAAGGCTGAGTAAAAACTAAAGATATATAAAAGAAACACCAGAAAGACCTATTTTTCTTTGTTTGCTAAAGGTTGTGTGCTAAGCTAACTATTATTAGTTGGTTTGAAGTAAAGATAACGGTCTCCTGTTTCTTTTACGTGACTTACACTATTTTGTCAGACTGAAATGGTACAAAACTAAACAACTTTACATCATCAATAACATCATTAATATTAAATTATGTCTGTTTGGTAACGGTGCTAAGCTAAGCTAGCAAATAGATGCTAACATTGGAGCAAAGTTCAACCAAATTAAATAGTGCTTGAACATATTTTATGCGTGTATTAATTATTCTATTTGATATTTCACAACTAAATGTATCATTGTTTTCTTTCAAAAACATTTGATGTAGTTTTAAGTTCCCAAACAGCCTCAAATTAAAATACTACATAGTAAAAATCAAAAAACCCCAGAGCCATCATGATCACATAGTAACAGTTGCTAACGTAGGATTGGTCAGTGGGAGGGGCTTAGCGAAGGGTGGTCTAGGGTTGGCTTTCCCTTTTCCAAACGGTGGATTGCATCTTGTGAAGTGTGTTAGTCTGTGGGCCTTCCTGAACTCCTGTACTTGATTAAAATCCTGCTCATCGTTTGTTGCACTACTGCTTTCCTAGTGTTTACAGGAAAGAGCCGCTACTTGCGGAAGAAACTTCTAGAGATGAGGGGATGTGATGGGCGGCGGCACCGCAGACGACGCCAGAGCCACGGCTTTCTGATGCGTCTTCAGCGCTAACGCTCATCACCGCCTCGATATATGAATATAAATATATATATATACTTTGTTTTCACATCATTTTGTTGTAGATGTTTTTCAATAGATTTCTATGGGTGGAGGTTCCAACAGCTGACGGTTATTGAATATGCAGATTTAACCCATCAATGACCTGATCACCATCCCTGGAATCCATACTACTTGAGTAACTGCATCCTGTAGCCACACCTCCATGTTCTGTCTTAAGCCCTGCCCCCTTCCAACACTCGGTGTTGCCGTCGGATTTGGGTCAGACTGCAAATATTTGTCACATTTAAAGCGAATCTAAACCCACAGATGCAGCGTTAAAAAATAAAAGGTGTTAAAGTAATCCAAGGAGCTGAGATTTACGAGCAGCCCCTGAATGTAGCATTAGTAAGAGGCAGAACACTGGTCAAATGACACTTGTGCTTCTAAAGACAAATGTTCATGTTGTAGTAGTGTGACCTAAATAAGTACAAATACAATAGTACAAACACAGGTGTTAAGTACTTTTAACTTCACTCCCTGAATTTTAACAAATGTTTTTACTTTCAAAATAGGCTTAGTATTTTAGTGTAAAGGCATTGGAGTCAAATTATTATTTTTTATTTGACTAAATGGGTATAATAATAATAATAATAATACATTGTACATGTTGTGGCTGTTTGTTCAGGTTAATGTAAATGTTTTCTTTTTTCCACTTACATTAAAGTTGACATGTAGGAGTTCATCTGGTGAATTAATCCAAACGATTAAAACTACGATTTCAGTCAAACCAACCCGTTTATACGAACTTTTAAAGTCCAGTTTTAGTCAGATTAACGCGATAATTTGATTCTGTCGTTGGAGGCGATTTATCATGTGGGCGGAGTTTCTTTAAAAATGCAGAGAAGGAAATACCTGTAAAAGTACCTGTTGTGACCGAGGCGTTGAGCCGTTCGTCTCTGGGTTCAGTTTCTCTTGACGATGTTTTAAAGTTCGTAGTTTTTTTTTCACAATGGTAAAAATCTGTCTCCAGTGAGACCCAGATCTGACGCCGACACCGAGTCTCGCCGCCGCTCTCTAAGCTCGACGCCGACCCGTGCAATACGACCCCTGACCCCCGTGACCTTTGACCCCTGACCTCCGGGCTGCACCGAGCGCTGATGTCAACCCTCCTGCTTCACACTGTGATTTCTGCCTCTACTTCGCTTCATCCTGGACCGGGTTCTACTCGGCAGGTCATGTGACTTTACCGTTTCTGTGGCGATGCACGGAACCGTCAGGGCGTCGGCGTGGCGACAGGACGATGCGATGATGCCAGGATTCAGTGGCCTCTGTTTGAACAGAAAAAAAAAGATATATATATATATTAGCTATTTGGAAATTGATGGACTGAACAGCACACACTGAAGGAAGACGACGACGGAGACGAGGACACGAATGTTTACGAGACATTAGGGTTTTTTGACAACATTTTGTGTGTGAATATTTGTATACTGTAGAAGAATTAATAAAAAAATGGAGGCAATGGAGACGTTTCAAAGCCGTGTCTGCTGATTTTTTACATTAACAGGAACTGTTCATGTTTTAGTGGCGGTTGGACGTAAATAAATACAAAAGTAGAGGTTTGAAGTACTTAACTTGTGTTTTTGTACTTTAAATTGGAACAAAAGTCTGTACTTTCTACTTACATTTGAGTCGAATTAACGACTTTTTATTTTGCTAAACGGGTAGAAAAATGTAGTCAAGAAAATACTGGTGTAAATATTGAATAAATGACAATACAGCAAATGATGAAAAGATAAAGTAAAAATAAAATTACAAGATGAAAAAGATGTAAAAAGGACAAAAAAATAATGTAACAATGGAAATAGATGTAAAAGATGAAAATACTGTAAAAGATTTTAAAAGGTTTACAAAAATGTTGGACAAAGATGGAAGAAAAACTGAAAAATGCTGTAAAAGAAAAAAAAGGTTAAAAATGCAACAAAAACTGAATTACAGACAAGAATGAGGAAAAAACATGAACAAAATTAGCTGAAATTTATGATTAAACTAATTTAAAAGACGCAACAGGACGTGTTTGTGTAAATAAAATGAGTATTAATGTCTGTCAGCCTGTTTTTTCAGTTTTACTCCAGTACACAATCAGTGTTTGTACTTTTTTTAGTGTATTTTCTTCTGCCAGACTAATCAAAGTCTGCATTTACATATTTCCATCTGTGTGTTTGTACATGATGTGGTTGTAGTTTGTCTGATTCTGAGCCTCAGCTTCCACTCCTTTTCCTCCACAGCACAAATGTGAACAGTAACATCAGTGTGACAGAAGACGAACATATGTGGAAAACCTGCCTGATGGGTTTGTCCACAGAAGGTGACGGAGCCGCTGTGGATGGTTCGTCAGCGGGACGGAGACGAGGCTGATGATGGATGACGTTCACAGCAGATCCACCAGAACCTTCATGGACCCACGGAGGAGGAGTGTAGAACCTGAAGGAGCCACAGGGGGGCAGCAGAGAACCACCGTTACAACTGGAGGATGTTGGTGACTATCAAAATAAAGGTTCAAAACATCATCAAACGACTTGGAAAGTGTTATTTAGTGACTTCGAATAGTTTTTAAGTGAATTTGAGCACATGTCCAAAATGACTGTTAGTGTCCAGCTGAGAAGGTCATTATTATTACTTTGGATGTGTGTTTTTATGTGGTTTTCTTTCTACTGTTTTCTGTTGTTGCCACACCCCTGTGAGTTAACTGAGGCTGATCACCTCACACCTGTGTTTGCCACATTCACTGGGGCTGACGCAGAGCAGAGCAGGTTATGCTGAGCACAGAAGTACAGACAGCACATGGAGGTTTGTTGGCCGTACCACTGTGGACATTATATCACGGTTGAGATTGATGTGAAATGTTTCTTTTTGTTACAGTGCAGTTTGGTTCATGTGTCTGTTTGGTTCATATGACAGAAATATAAACCGGAGGGAGAGGTTATTTTACCGACCAGAACAACCACTGTCATTGGTTATCCATCGTACACATACCAGACCACTACTGTCATTCCTCATTCGGTGTCATTCGTTTTAGGGAATCCCTGTGAAATTTAACATGTCTGTCCTTCTTTGGTCTGTTAGTCCATCCTACAGCGCTACAAGTGTTAACCATATTGATAGATTATTCAATTGTTAATATGTCACGGCTGTATTTAAATTTAACGTGGTCTTTTGACAACTTCAGGCTAAAACCAATGTAGGATACTGGAGGAGCAGAGTCTTTTTGCCCTTCAGTTGGAGGCGGAACAAAAAAATCACGTGCGCGTGACGTCACGTGGCAACGTGTCCATAGTGACATACTATAATATGGCCAAATTTTGTGACATATACTGTGATAATTTTTCGACATACTTTACTATGACCACATTTTCAGACGTATTATAATAGGACAAATTTCATCAACATCCGTATTATTTCACAGTGCTGTTCTGAGTTCTGCAGGAGTCGGTCCAAGTATCAGTTCTTTCTTGTTTGGTGCAGGACACACTGTCGGTGTGTTCTTAGTTTATGTGAAATTGCATTCTTCAGCTACTCTGTCCTACATTTTCTTTCTCTTTTCTTTTTCCCGTTTCCTCGTAGGAGCATTACAGGTTGGGGACACGTTCTGGATATTTATGGTCCCGAAAGGCGCTGCAGTGTTGTAATTGGCCCCACAATGACGCTAATAGTCAAAAAGAGAAGCACAAAGTGATGCAATGCCCTGGCAGACGGCGGCAGACACTCCCCTTAATGAATGCTCATAGAAGAGGTAATGAATAGAGAGAAGATTTAAAGACACAAATAGAGTGAATGTGTATGAGCCAGGCTTTTACCCAGGCTGCCCAGCGCTCCTCTGCCAAAACCAGCCGCTCCTCTTCCTTTATCCCCATCGCTCAACACCCTCTCTCCTCTGGATCCCATTCCATTGCAGTGTAATGGGTTTATTAGTGTGGTTAATGCACTGTGACCTACTGGGGCCCTGCCGTCTACCTTTTTCATGAGCGAATAGAGAAAGAAGGTGGAATGTTTTAAAAAGGGAACCGGGGCAACGGCGACGCTGTTGGGAAAACAGGAGGAGGCAACGAAAGGACGGAATAAAGAAAGACAATCAGATCATTCTGATATTAACTGAACACAACATCCACGTCTCACACCGCATACGAGCCATGACTAAACCATTTCTAAAATCAAAGTCACTACACTTAACCGCCGTCTCCACCTTTTATTTACTAATTATCAGTTTGATTGGTTCACCCTGAAGCAGCTGAAACAGATCAAGGGCCTCGTTAATACAAATGAACAAATCAGAAAAAGTGTCTGGTAGAACCGACTCGTCTAAATGTCTTTGACTCCAACGACGCAGCATTGATTGATTTGCTGTGATCAAACAGAGCTTAATCAGATTTGCACAGGTTATCACAGCAGTCACATCAACAGAACGTGATAAACACCCAGGACGCCAGCGCTAACCCCAAACCGTCAGGTCTGACTCACACTTTAAGAATGACATCGACCTCCAGGACGACTCATGTGGACACTGCAGACTCATGTGGACACTGCAGACTCATGTGGACACTGCAG
>JAPQRQ010000011.1:18796740-18813705 GCA_037367365.1 Apogon talboti | reverse complement strand
TAAAACCCATGGAGTTGGATCAGTGACAGTGGATGGACACACTGGGGTTATGGTCAGATAATGACAGACTGGACTGAAAAAGACACTTTTCCTTCAGTTTTTGGCAACAAAATGTGAAAATATATACAATGTAGGCAACAACATGAATGAAAACAAATAAAATAAGAAGTAAAATTAACAAAAATAATTAAGACAATTTACAAATTAATAAATAACATTAAAAACTTCGCAAAAAAATTACTGAGCTTAAGTAAAAAAGAATAAAATAAACAAGAATATGGACAAAATGAATTTTAAAAAAATTAAAACTAATAAGCAACAAAAAAAGAATAAGCCACAAACTGAATGACATTCAGAAATAAATAATATAAAACATGGAGTTGGATCAATGATAGCGGATGGACAGTAGTTTTATGTTCAATTAATGATATTTTTGGTGAAAAAGTCACTTTTTCTTCAGTTTTCTCTGTTTTTGATATAATAACCTCAACTTTAATCTGACTTTTAATGAACATCTACATGATCAGTGAATTAAATATGAGAAAAACCACAATTTACAAACTACATAGGATAATATTGTAATAAATGGTGATAAATTGCTTAAGAAAGGTTAAATACATTCATTTGGGCAGTGACACAGCCGTCGCCCTGGGTCTTTAAGGGTTAACAGTGACTGGTTCCAGTTTTTATATCATTGATATAACTCACTTATTAAAAATGATGAGACAATCCTCAGTGGAAACCAGTCAAGGCACAAAGTTGCACCAAAACAAACCGGTATATTTAAGTCTGTCATGAGTTGACTGGACGGCTGTAGCCTGCGTTCCTGTTGGCGTATTTTTAATATCTACGTTAATGGAGAGTGTTTTAAAGCTTAATGGGCTGCGATTGACAGCTTCCATGAATAAACGCTGGAATTAGATGAAATAAGTGCAGGGAAGCAGGAAGACGGATCTGCAGAGGGAGTGGAGGCGACGCCGCTGAAAAACCTGCTCAGCACATTGACTCCACTCCGCTTTAATGCTCCTCACTCGTCCTCTGGTCCTACCTTCCTCCCTCTCTTTCCGTCACTCCTTGTCAACCCTTCGTTCTCTCCCACTTCTTCACAATAGTTCCACCACCAAACACGCCCCCCCGCGCGAAATCACATCCGTTTTATTTGCAAGCGCGACACTTTTTAAAGGTGGGCTTTTAAGAAATTAATCTGGATGTTGAAAAACAGTGTTTCTAATGCGTCCACCGACTCGGAGAAGCCGATCCTGGTGGTAAATTGCCAATTAGAGGCTACCGTTGTAGTGTGGGGCCCGTATCCATTTAAAGGAGCTTTCCTCTGTTGTAGGACTGGCTGTCAGTCCAACTGCACCCCGGGCAATTTAGTATTTCATTAAGCCATAATTAATGAAGGCAGGTATTATTCTGCACCGCTGGGACGATGAGGTTGGGCTTTTATTGTGAACTACTCCTCATTATGGAGCCGTATTTTCATAGAATCTGAAAGTGGGTTTTAATTTTCTGCCACATCTGATGAGCTGGGTGGTGGGTGTGGGCGTGTCCTGCCAGGTGCAGTCTGCTGCAGTGGGTGGGGTGTTCTCCCACTTTTCTGCCCAGATAATCAAACAGTGATGAGGACTACCGTTCCAGGACCACGTCTGGGTTTTAGGGGGTTCAGGTGCTGTGGTTCTGGTCTTCAGGGCCTTCGCTCAAGAAAATGTGATGTTTTTAGACCTGCCTTTACTGGAGTTAACGTCAGCCATGGAGCTGTTTCTACATGAAACACATGACAATGATAACTGTAGTTACAGTTGGTTTTGTACAGTTTGTAAATGTTAGCGTGAATATGTACAATGTGGAGGACAGACAGAAATAAGATGAAAGTGACATGACAGATGATCAGGTACTACTGTGTATCTGTTTTTATCACTTTTAGTATATCTTGGATTCATTTTTATTTTACTGGTTTAGCACTTTGGGTACTTTGTGTTGTTTTAAATGTGCCATAGAAATAAACTTGACCTTAAAGTAAAATATGGTAAAGGTCAAAACAATGTGAATACTATGTAAAAGATGCAACGCTGCTACCAATCCATTGAGCTCCTATCTGTACACTGGAATAAACTGACATGTTCAATATAATGAACTCTTAGGTCATTGTACAGTGAAGTAGATATACGTCATATAGATCCTTTAACCCTTAGATGTACGGGTGTCTGGACCCTCCACTCTTATATAAAAGTCCATGTGTTTTTATGACACTTTTGTCATTTTTTCATGTTAAAAATAATCATTTGTATTATATTTTGGTCCATAAAAGAATGATTTCATGTTTGAAATATTTTTTTGTTTTTCATTTATTAACATTTACTAATTATTTATTCTAATATTTTGAAAATTTGAAAAACAATGTCCAGATCCATTTAGTGAGTCCTTTGGTTTTACTGTTGAATGAGTCAAAGGTTCATGTAATTCCATTATAAATGAATGTGGGTCATTTGGACCCACCGATGGAAGCTTAGGGTAGTAAAACAAAACCTACAATTACATCAAATCTATTAAAGGTAAATTAAATATTTAAATGGCATCATGTCAATAACATGTTTTTTTGAGGAATACCTATATATGAAGTAATAATTTTTCATTACAAAGATATTCCAATGAAACTACCTGACCGGGTCATTTGGACCCACTTATACATGTAAGGGTTAAAAACATGGAGGCAACTCCAACTAAATCTGGGGAAGTCACTTAGTTTTGAGTCTTTAAACACTGATTTTTCATTCATTTGATATGTGTGATGCCCCGTACGTGGACCTGTACCTATAACCGACAGGAGGTCATGGTGTGGTAGCGTCGGTGCATTCAGTCCATGACTCTGCTGGTTCATATTTGCATATGTGATGTTTCTTTAATAAATGCGTTCCCTGTTCATTTCTCTTATATTTAATGTATCATCATCATGTCGTGGTTCAGACCAAAGCCGGAGGTCATCCGGTCTGTATAGGTGGAGGTTTACATACGGTGGTTACTGTGGAAACGGTCGACCGTTATGGACAGTTCAGATCCACATATTGTGTTTTATTTACCGCCATGGCGCCAGGCGAGGCTCTGTTTGCTGTTGAAAGTAAACGAAGCCCAGAAAAAAACCAGCCGGGTTGATTCATCATCTGTGTCAGGAGTGAAGCACCACAGTACCTCCGCCTTCCACTGGTGGGTCTGTCCAAGGCCCAGCGCTGACTGGGTTTGCACTGAGGCGCACATATTTACAACTTGGATTTGGATCTATTTGCATCTTTGCATTGACTCTGAATACATTTGTGTACGGTATAACAATATAGTTCATGTTTAGTCCCACAGCCTCACAGTTGTAGCTCCTAAACTCTGGTGTTTTTATGCACAAAACCAGTACCCGATGTCCTACAGGACAGACAGAGTAGACCCTGGACCCTGGACCCTGAACGTCAAAACTACAAACACTTGTGTTTTTAACCTTCCAGTATCCAGGTGAGAATATGATGCACACTTTGTACTTCGTGTTACAAAAGGTCAGATTATTTTTCACAATTAGTTTTAGGTCTGAATTCAAAAGTTGTTCATTTTTTAATGATTTTTAAAATTCTGAAAATATTATTGAACATTATGATTACTGAAAATTAAAAAAAAGTGTTTCTGTGTTTCTACATACAGAAATATGGGTTATTTACATCAGAAATGTTGAAACAGTTAAAAATGTGACAGTTCCTTGAGTATTTGGTATGACTGTTTAAGGCTCACGTTGATGAAATACAAAATATATGAAAAAGTTTAAAACAAATTGTATGAAAAACATTTGGACATTACTAGGGTGCTGTGCATATTATGGGTGATTAGAAGGAGCTCTATGACACCAGAGGGTTTAGACTGAGCACCGGTAAACACACACAAATATGGACGAAGAAGAAAAATGGGCGTCATTTCCTGCTGCTACCTGTTGGATGTAAATGACACTGTGCTAATCCAGTGTTTTTCATCATTTGGACGATGGCCCACATTCCACAGACAGAGCAGATGTGGAAACACAAGTGTTGACATTTACACAAAGGCCTGGGTTCAGGTTTGGGCACAGCCGTAGTATTAACCTTCTCAGAGCTCTGGGTTGGGCGTCATTGTGTAATTGATTAATCTATTGACTATTTTCGTTGATTCGATTCAATTGATCATCTGAAAATGACAAACAACTTGTCCTTTATTCCAGAACCAGCTGAAACAACAACCACAAAAAGTATAAAAGTAAAGGGACAAAGACAAAAATCTGTATAGAAATAACAACACTAAAAAAGTATATATATAAAAGTATCTATAGATATAAAAAACAGACAGTCAATGACATCTATAAACAATGACAATGATCGTTTCAGCTGTAGTTTATAAAACCGTACTTAAACCTGTACCATGGAGTCTTTAGTCTTTTAGCATCTTTTACGTCTTGTTTTCTTTTACTTTTATATCTTTTTGTATCTTCTGTGTCTTTTATATCTTGTTGTCTTTTATATTTACGTGCACATAGGTCATAGACAAAGATCTTGTTAATCATTACGTTTAAAAAAGACATCTTTTCAAGGGTTAATGTCATTGGATCCATTACCTTTGGGCGTGGTCCCTGCTCTGAACTGTTGTGGTCCTCTTAGCCGTATAAACTCACAACTGCTCATCCTCTGTACATATATATGAACCTCTGTGTCTGAGGAACAATGTTCATCATAAAGTATTCAGTCGTGCCTCTTTTCTTTCTCTTTAATTTCCACATCTTTGCCAAACACCCACAGAAAACAAATAAAACAATTAAAACAAAACCCATTTGATCGTTTTCTTTGTTTCACGTGACCTGATGAAATGTAAAAATGAGCTTCGTGTTTGATACAAATCCCAAGTATTTTCCGCCTTCAACCTTCAGTCTTTAATAAACCATAAACTGATCACCATTAGACGGTGAACGTCCATGTCTGGGATTTGGTTTTTATGTTGTTTTTTGCCTCCGGTTCTTCTTCTTTCAAGCTGTTATTACTATTCCCAGTCCACTTTTTACCATCCCGTCTCCAAATGCAGAGTCACAGAAGTGGATCTGTGTTTTTGTGTAGTTTCTAAAGCTGTTTTCATATTCTGCCAACAAAACCCCAGCCTTATTTAAGATCCTGCAGCTGCTGTGAACTGTGTCTTTGATAAACACCATTTTCCAACCTTTGGAAGCCTTGACATTTACTTAGTGTTTTCACCCACAATCCACAGTGGCTCTTTAAAAGAGAAACTGGAGAAACTACTTATGTCTTTGTAAAACACAGAGGCTGGAATTCGCCGCTGTGCCGCTGACATCTGACTCGTCAAACTAAACTCTAGCGCACAACTGAATATTTCTTTTCTATTCTTTTCTCTCTTTTTTTGCGGTGAAGTGACAACAATGCGCTTCCATCTTCTTAACCCTCCCACACATGGTGTTCTCTTGTTGTCTTGTGCGATCACAGCTGGGAGGAAAGTATTACCTCAGGTCGTCCCTTTCAGATGCTGAAGACGCTCTCATCGTTGATGGCGGCTCTGAAGACTTTACCTCCATGTAAACATTCGGCTTTGAGAGCGCGTCGAGTCTTGGAGGCACGGCGCTCCCAGCCCCAGGGCGAACATGCAAACCTTGATTAACTTGTACAGACTCTGGGGTTTTTGGGTTTTTTTCCTCAGTAATCACAGCTCTGTCAGCTCAGGCTGGAGGTTTATATATGTTTGTTTTACTTTATTTATCCCTCTGGGATCCTGCCCACACAGGCACTTCCTGACCACCAAAAACATACGCACATCATCTGCACGGTGACGTAGTAATGTCAACAGAAAAATAGAAAAATAACAATATATTTTACGGATTTACTTTTTTACATTTTTTGGATTCCATTAACTTGAGCTGTAAACAAAAATACCAAATACTCAATAACTCTCATTGTCCTTTAATTCTCACCTGGATACCAGAGGATTAAAAACACAATTTGAAGTGTTTTTAACTTTGATGTTTGGGATAATTCTGGACTGATACTGATGCTATTTTCTTGTTTATTTCACTTTTTCTGTTATACAGTCACCTCAAGTGCCAACAGAAAGAAAGAAATCCTTATTATAATATACTGCATCTATATCCTAATACTGGAAGGTCTCAGAGTGTGTGTGTGTGTATGTGTGTGTGTGTGTGTGTGTGTGTATCTGCACGGTTCTAACAAATTGAGACGTTTTTTACCTGCTCATTGTGGTACCTACAGTTGAGGAATAGTCCCATCTCCACATTAAATATCTTGGCAAGTTGATAGGACCAATATTTTCAGAGATATTAGTCATTTTAGGATACAATTGCCTTACAATCATGGAAGTGCAGTATCGTGCTGCATGATGGGAAATGAAGTTAAAAACAGGAACAACGCATTTACTGACTATAGTCCCGACATATCGGTTTATGTCTATGGTATTAACATTGACGCCTGCAGCTGTATGTCCATACGGCCTGGGTGTACCTCGTGTGTACTGAGTGACATTTGAGAGAGAGAGAGCGAGAGAGAGAGAGAGCGAGAGAGAGAGAGAGGGAGAGAGAGAGAGCGAGAGAGAGAGAGAGGGAGAGAGAGAGAGCGAGAGAGAGAGAGAGGGAGAGAGGGAGAAAGAGAGAGAGGGAGAGGGATAGAGAGAGAGAGGGAGAGACAGAGATTGAGAGAGAGAGAGATCGAGAGAGAGGGAGAGAGAGGGAGAGAGAGAGAGAGAGAGAGAGACAGAAACAGAGACACTGATACATGCACAGAGAGAGATAGGTAAGATATGGTGGTATGTATGAGAACTCCCACAGAGGTCTAATGTTAAATGCTAAAATGTGCATTTTGTACTCACTTGGTAGAAGTGTGTTTTTGTAGTAATTTTCCATTGTTTACAATGTGATAATTTTAGTGGATGGGTCAGAATATTAAGAATGTGAAAATGAACAGCTTTTGGATTCTGACCTAAAACAAATTGTGAAAAATAATATGACCTTTTATAAGATGAAGTACAAAGTGTGCATAACATGCTCACCTGGATACCGGCAGGTTAACAAACAGACCATAATGATAAACTCTGCAGCTCCACATCCTTTCAATGAACCAGGACTGGATTAGATCAGATTAAATGGGGAATCCTCTGTTCAGAAAACCTCAGTCAGTCTGTTTCCAACGCCCTTGGCTGGTTTTATGGAATGTACCCAGAGCTGTGATAAACAGAGCCGTACAACACACCCAGTCCATACCTTTAGCTCCAGTTGTACATCCCTCTGGTGCTGCGTCGCTAACGCTCTAATGGGCTGGAGGGTGAACGCTGGGCTTCTCCAATTAAGTTGAGGGACAGAATAAAGGCGTCGCTGGATGGTAAACCACAACCTTTCCTCATTTCCTCTCTTCATCTCATCATGTTTCCCTCCTAAAAAAAGAAAACAAGTGTCACTGCAAATCAATTCCGGCACCACTATATCCTCGATATGCAACAAATAAAAAGTGACTGACATCAAATTATTCCCCAGCTGATAGATGTTACACTGGCTTTGTCAGTGTTGTCACCTCTGTGGAGACGATCTTTGGAGTTTAGAATAATTGAAAGAGTAACTGAGATTTGAGACGACTCAGGAATTGGTGGAAAAGTTGGCACAAGGCAGGATTTCTTTGTCTTTTTTCCCCCTTTTATCATTGTCATTACCTTCTTTTTCATTCGCCAGGAAAATAATGATATTGGTCTGCCATGGGCGAATAAATAAATAAATAAATAAATAAATAAACAAATCCAGGAGGGAAGGAAATGAGCGTTGGCGCCGCGTAAAATATGACTTCAAAGTCATGACACTGACGAGACAACAAAGCCACACAGATCGAGGTACTACGCACCTGAGGTTCGACGATTCGTCATTAAAGAAGAAAAATGAAAAACAAACAGAAGGAGGCGTCGCAGAAGGACAGTGGCGGGATGAGATGTTGACTATTTTCTCTTATATTGCCCTGGATTCCCCAAAGCCGGCTGCCATAACAGTTGTTTTGATGAAGAATATGAGTGATACTGTTCTGAGGGCCGTCGACACTCCGTCTGTTTTAACATAGACGACCACGGGCACCAGGTAGAAATGATTCAAGTATCAGTACATTCTTTTAGTTTTAAGAATGTGCTCTATAGCAGTGGTTCTCAACCGGTGGGTCATGACCCAACAGCAGGTCTCAGACCTGTTTTCAGTGGGTCGTGGGCCTTTGGGTTAAAATAACGTTAATAAACCAATCCTGTGTTTTACGTTGATGGAGCTGAACCCCATCCATTCACACTCCCCAACAGTAAGGGGCGGTAATGTTATACACAGCATAAAAGAAGAACCACAAGTATCTATTGATACTGTATCATGGATAAACACAGGTATGACACTGAGTCCATCAGATGTGGTTTTACCTCCACTGGACAAAAACCTCAGTGAGTTTAATTCTACAATAAGAATTATGAATGAACATTTTTAATTTTTAACTGAGTTCACATTTTTAGTTTTGGTTCAAATGGACCTAATTTAGTGTTAAAGTGAATATTTCCATATTTATCATCACCACCTGCTGGTCAGGTTGGTTTATCATTAAACTGGTCTTCTGTGTTTTCATACTGTGATATTCTGGATTATCTCAGGTTCAAAACACACCATCTTTATATTAAATACATTTGAGTTCTAAATTTCTAAAATATTTTTCATGCTCCAACTGTAAGTAGTAATTTTCTCCCAATATAAAACTATATTCTGACATTAGTCATTACTGTTTTGTATCCCAGACCCCTGTTAGAACAGAAACACCTGGATTCAACGTGTCCACATACTTTTGTCCATGTGTGTATGAGTTAGGTAATTATACTATGAGGCTAACGATATTAAAGGTAAAGGCAGCATTTGGTACTTGATTACAGTTCTAGTCTATTAGCGTAACTTGGCTAAATTTGCTACTGTTGTGGTCCATCCTATACTGTTAATGCTGCCTGTTCTGATCTGTCTGCTCATTCATGCAGCTGCGGTTCTCTGGTGTGGTTACATATGATCTGAAACTGGCCGTTCTGTCAAACATGACTGTATTTGTTAGTATTTACTAAGCAGCTACATTGACTTGCTGGTGTTATTCTGTTCCTATCCTTAAGTCTGCGTTTTGTTTTGTGCTGGGACGTTGTCTTTTGTGGATATTATTTTCATTTTATTTCATTTATTGCTTTATTTGGCAGAGACACTCGTTCAGCCGTTGTCCCTGGCCTGATGTTAAAAAGCAGCTACAAACAGAAACAAACAAGAAATCTTATTTATTTTGTTTTCTGTTGGTGGTTCTGTTTCTAACAGTAGATAGTGTTGTACACTGAGGAGCACAAGAGATGAACAATGAACAGCTCACGATGTTTGGGATAAAACAACCCAACACTGCTCTGAAATCAGTGTTCAGGTTGTTATTATGGATGCATGACACCAAAACAGGCATTAGCTAAAAAAACATAAGTTAGCCAGAGTCAACAAATGACTGGACTTCAACACAAACATGGTAAACACAAGTATCCAAAACTTACATACTGAACCTTCAATTTAACCCTTTATCGGGTAAGTGACTATTTTTGGTAATTTCTACAAGCATGTTGGTTTTTATAAAACTATACAGTGATTCAGACAGATTTTATAGACATGTTGAAGCTGTGAATAGTGAATATGAGTGATGTTTGTAAGTTTATGACCTTATAACAGTTGTTTTATTGCATGTGTTTACTTTTTAGCAAGTGCTGCTCTGATGTTTTATGGCAGGAGGAGGGAGACTGTTGTCACGGCAACCGACGAGGAGGTAGACGACGATGTCCAATAACACACTAAGGTTGAAATGTTGAATGTTGAATGTCACAGTATTTCAATGAGTGATCTATAAAAGGTTAAGAGTTACTGCAGCCTAGTTTGTTTTCATTAATGTAGTGGTGCCGTTACCTGGAATGAGTTCCAAAAGTAAAATATAGCAACGACCAAATGACAAAATAGCGGCTTAAAGAAAACATTATTTGTTATATTTGAAGGCTGATTTTTGGATGGGTTTAAATTACTCATAAAAGATATATCAAGATGAAAACTATGTAAAAGAAAACACAAATTCAATCCCTGACTGAGTTACAGCTTAATTTGTTTGATTGACTCTTTTATTTTGACTCACTTTAACCGTTATTTGGACTTCATGGATTGAACTGATTAATTAAATCACAAGATTTAAATCAAGATGTTTGTGGTTTTAAAGGCTTAGAAAACAGCTACATATTTTATAAATCTAGATGTAGAACACTCAAAACTAATATGTTACTGGGTACAATTTAGTGAAACAACAACATATTGAAACATTGTGTAAGTATAAAGTGAGAATGTGAATTATTATGTTTTATCTCTGAATATATAAATAAATAAAATAAACCCTAAGGACAAAAAAATGTATACAGTAGTAAATCTAATGACCAAGTGCTGCCGTATCTACTTCTAAACAGTCTATGGGAAAGTCTGACAGATTCTGTTCAACTGGTGACTGTATATAACACCATACATCATTTATCAGTTGTTGTTTCCCTCTCCTTGTAAATATCACAACACAAACATTTACATGTGACATAAAGATGTGTTCACACCTTCAACGACTCCCAACATGTTCCCAAACAAACTGTGACAGCGTCAGGATGGTAGATGTGTGTGTGTACCGCTTCATTACGCATGTTTCCAATCAGTCAAACACGCAGCCGCTCGACACGACACTTGACAGTTTCCTCCCGGCCTATAACCCAACTGTCAGTCAAACGGCTGGAGTTCATTAGAGACACTGACGACTCCCCACGGACCTGACCTATGTCTGCAAACACAGGTGATCTGACCCTCAGCGAGGAAATCTCCACATAAACAAATATACGGTGTCACTGGAGTGGAGGGGGTGAGTAGAAACGCCTCAGAGATGCAAACAGATGGAGCTGAGGCCGTGCAAACACAGTCCATTAAAGACAGGACACAGCATGTCTGACTCTACAGCAGGATATTAGGAATGAAGGGAATAGTAGGAGACCATAAACAGAGCCCTGTGGCATCCCACAGCTGTTATTAAAGGGGCATGACTAGCAAACTTCCTGACCAGTACAGATATAGATATTTAGAGTAACATTTTGGCTGGTAACTGATGAAAACTTCAATGTCCCCCACCCCCCAATAAAAAAATGTTCATTATAAATATAAAATAGTTGCTGTTTTAAATCCTGTCAGTCCTAAATCTCAATATCTCTGAACGAACACATATCGTACACAAAATGTAAGAAAACAACCTTTAATAGACGCCTTTAATGGTTGATATGAGTAAATACTGGCTCGGACCATTAGACAGTACATGGCTGATGTATGGACGAATCCTTACCAGTCATGACAAATGACAAACTTTACTTGAAAATATATGATAATCAAGACAAAAACGTTAACAGTGATTGTTGATGGTTAATATTACATTAGCGTGAATTTGTGTTTAACTTTTTCATCTTCCTCCATCATTTGTGTTTTATTCTGTTGTCTTTGCTTTGTTTGTGTCATCTTCTTTTGCTCATATTTTGTGGTAACCTGACTTGTTTTATGCTGGTAAAGTCACATGGTCAGTGTCACATGATGTATTCAGTCTCTTTTTGTTGTTTCATGCTCTAATGATGACCGTTTTGGGAAGAAAATGCATTGGTGTTATCCATAAGTTAATTAATTATTTTTATTAGTTCCATTAGTGACTTTTCAGACACTCTTCAAACTACAGGGTTTTTTTTTGTCATTATTTCAGCATATTATAATTCCAGTGATCTGAGTGGAAACCAGACCTCCACTCCTCCTCTGGCTGTAGATAATCGACCTTGTGGTGCAGATTTCCAGACATTTATGACTTAAATATATAAGTGATTCTGTTTTCACTATCCAACAGCAGCGACAAACACCATCAGGTTCATCTATTATTATATTTAATGTGGTGATTTGGACCAAGAGGGGAAACCTGCAGAAGGAGAGACTAGATTCATAAATGATGGCGTTTTTCAACTCCTGCAGTCTCTGCATGTTTCCATCCCAGCGTACGGCAAATCTATTTGAGTCTTTACTCCTGTAAAGTCTGTTCTGCTCTTCATCACCATCATCATAATCATGGTTTAATACTTTAGCAGTTGGTGTTTGAGACAATAACAGATCCGCTGATTGATGAGCTGCTCAATGCAGGGATTTTGACAAACCCCTGAAGCCGTCTGACAGCTTCTTCTCTCTGAATTACATACGAGGGATAAAAACAAGAGCCTGCGTAAATTCAACGATGCGTCCACTGTTGTTGCATCAGCATTGAGAAGCCGCTGATGCAAAAAGCAGCGTCTCATCCACCACCATTCACATCAATCTAACTCAAAGTAATTTATAATGTGGACAGACAAACACAGATGTGGAGATGGATGTGAACATGTTCAGAGCTGTGTTTTATGTGTGTATTATTATATTTGCATTACTGTAGCATAATGTGATTTACAGTGTCAGTTTGTGACATTTTATCCAGTGTTTACATTGAATTAAATGACTTATTCCTCCTGATTTAAGCAGTAAATTTACATAAAAATATTCCAGTATTATTCCATATATGACAGGTGTCATGTAAAGAACATATTGAATAGAACATTTTCTGACTGACACGTGGAAAATGCTGATATTATTGTGATTTTATAAAGCTTCACTGAATCTATACACAGCGCTTATGGAATATTAATGTAATTTATGTGTTTTTCCACGGGTTTCCACATATAATCTCTGCTCAGGTGGAGTAAAGACAAAGATCCTCTATGGTAGAGATGGATAAATAACAAAATAAATTCCACACATTTCTTGTTGGAATGAGAAACAAATCTACTGCTGAGGATGCCAACACGTTTTCAGACTTGACCAAGAATCGAAAAAAACTTTATTTTCCCCCAGTGGAACCAATGGAAAACAGAAAGAAAAACGCTATTTTTTAATGGAGATGTGCATGGCTGAATGTAAAAAAGAAGTATTAGTGGAATATTCATATTGATTAGTCATGCAAACTGCTTATTAGGAATACTCTTTTTCAGAATAAGGGTAAAGTCCTGAATATTTTGTTGGGGATGTGATGTTAAACCTGGTTGTTTCTATATATTTTAATGTGGAGACGATGCACATTCAACCTCTTAAACTCCCAGTTTTGCTGTGAAGGTCAACGACGTGATCGTCTTTTATTATTTAACACACAGACTCACTTGAAATTCCACTGTGGCGTGTTTACTCAGACTTAATAAAGCACACAAATGAGCAATTGCAAAAACGTCATTTTTAATGTGTGCACCGCGCATATCAAATCTCTTCATTTTACTTTAGACGGCGGCGTTACCGGCCTCCGAAGGAGTGGGTAAACACGACTTAAGGAAAATCTGTTATGTGGTGAGGAAAGTCTTAACAATCTATTCTGTTAATAAGATTAGAATGTGAAATATTTATTGAAAAAAGCCTTAATAATAAATGACAGGTATTAAAAATTAAATTAATTCAAATTCCAACTGTGAATTTTTAACGGTGCATTATTAAGAGTGCACCACCAAGCCATTCCATTGATGTAATGCTGTAACACTGAAAACTTAAGTCCCACCTACTGCACCCGGCGCTCATCCATTTATTTTCCCAATGCTTCCTAAAGTCTTCAGGAAAGACTAACAGATGACTCTGACAGGGAGGTGAAGTAAACTAAAGATGATATGAAGGGGAGTGGAGTGGAAGAGTGGAAACACTCCAGAGATGCAAACACAGTCCAGGAATTAAAAACAGGACACGGCATGTCTGACTCTACAGCAAGATGTGAAGAATGAAGGGAAGAGTAGGAGACCGTAAACGGAGCCCTGTGGCACCCCACAGCTGTTATTAAAGGTGATTCAACCACAAAATTCCTGACCAATACTGATACAACTATTTAAAATACCATTTTGGCTGGTAACTGATAAGAAAGTCAGTATCCCCCACACCCCCCATTACATAAATCTTCATTATAAACACACAATAGTTCATTTCAAAGTCTTTCAGCCCATAATCACATGATCTTTGAATGAACATAGATTCAGACATACACATTTATGGAAAAACCTTGGGTAAACACAGTGGGTAACTGTGGGTAAAGTTGACTTAAAAATCTGTTACGTGGTACGGAAAGTCTTAATCTGTCCTGTTAATAAGATTAGAATGTGAAATATTTATTTAAAAAAAGCCTTAATAATAAATGGCGGGTATTAAAAATTAAATCAATTCAAATTCCGACCATGAATTTTTAACGGTACATTATTAAGAGTGCACCAACAAACCATTCCATTGATGTAGTGCTGTAACGCTGAAAACTTAAGTCCCACCTACTGCACCCGGCGCTCGTCCATTTATTTTCCCAACGCTTGCTAAAGTCTTCAGGAAAGACTAACGGGCCACTTTGACAGGGAGGTGAAGTAAAGCACTGCCCCCCCACCTCCAGCCCCCACCCTGCATTAGGCATTAGCACTCACACCACCCTGTAAACTGATCGCTGACAGGAGGCGAAAAACGGGGCCAGGGTCAATAATTTAAGGAACTGGAGGCTAATTTTAATCTATTACCCTGCTATGTGCATACAGTGTGTCAAAGGTACGCCTGCAGAGGGATCCGTCATGTGATTCATACTCTGGCGAGAGAATTAGTTTCATGACACATCATAATTTAATACATTTTAAGGAACTCAGCATGACTTTGGCGGGCTGATGGAGGGAGGGGAGAAAGAAGCCAGATGAAGAACGAGTCGGATATTAAATTATGGAGCGCCTTAACAGAGCGATCTGTCTTCGAGCGCCGTGATTGCCTTACTGCGTTGGATTGATGATAATCTGTTTGTAAGGGCCTTGTACAGGCGACACGGCGCCCGGCTCTGAGGTCTGGCCCCGCCCACAGCCCGACGCCAGATGGATCGCACATGTACGACTTCTCAAAACACCCATAAATTCAGCGCCACTTCATATTAAGGCGCACTTCTTAAAAGGCTGCTTAAAGTTAACTCACAGTTGGGGGATTAATGGAAACTACTACCAGGTCTTATCAGCAGTTCATAAATAACACACTCTGAAAATAAAAGTACATCACAGGTTGGTTCATTTGGCCCCGAGTGTGTTTTATTTAAATTTAGCTCTGGTTTAACTCTGTCTAAAGATGCATAGTTTGGTTTCAAGTATCTAATATTGTTAACTGAAACATTTATATCAAGAATTGTCGTTATTATTGCAATATTTGAACCAAAGTTTTTCCACCTTGGTTTGTTTCATTATCTTTACCACATTTGGGAAATAAATCCATCCAAGTCTTATTCTACTGTAAATATGAGATTCTTTTATAGTAAAACACATGTTCTCAACTGCATTTTGGAAAAAACGGACGTATCAGTCGATCTAAGACGTCTACATGTTCTTTTAAAGTCCCGTTTTAGTCGGACTAATGCAATAATTGGATTTTTTACGTGTCATAAAAACCTGACTGACAGGAGAATTAACCTACGAATACCTGTTTTTTGAGGGTGGGGGAAACTATAGGGCTGGGAGAAAACCTGCTGTGTTACTATGACAACCACCTAACAGATTAACAGTTAAATACAAATGTTGAGAATGTGATGGCGATATGTGTCAATTGTAAATCCACTATTAGAGGACTACTACAGGGTCCGGCCCACACTCGGCCCATGGGACAATACAGTTGAATAGCCCTGGTGTAGAGGGTAAAGAACTGATCCAGCGTTCTACGGCTTCGACTATCGGACTCTCCTCTCCAGTACCCAGAAGGGGGCTGAGGAGTCCGATCCCCCTATAGTTGGAACAAACCCCCTTCTTGAAAAGGGGAACCACTGCCCCAGTCCAATCAACAGGTTCTGTCCCCATCCTCACGATTCACGAAGACATTTCTTCGCTGTTTAACTACGAGAAACACCAAACCCTTCCATGGTGATGAGAAAATCGTCGTCACTGAGTTGAGGTTTAATTAGTTAAAGTGCCGTGGCCTCCTCTGCCACTGTTTGGTTCTTTCTCCCTCTTCAATTTCAGCGTAAAAGTGCAGCATTTGTCACCTAAAGCACACTTTAAAGTTATACACTGACAAGGAAGGTCAAGTACCGCTTATTCCAACCCCTGTCTCGCTTCCCGCCGCCGCCGCCATCACAGAGGCTTTGTCTGGGCCGTGTTCACGCCTCGCAGCTCGGGCTGGAGTGGCGAACAGTAAACTATCCAACGGCTGGCAGGGCTTTAGTTCACAGAGGAAGGCTTTGGCTGTCGGAGGCTCTCAGGATCAGAGCCAAGAGCAGGGACACTTCATTTACCGGTGCTGAAGAGGGGGAGGGGGAGGGGGGCGCAGGGTCAAGGGCTGTGGTAAAGCCAGGCGTTATCCAACCCAGGGTCTTCAGCCCACTGTGTCCCAGGGCTTCTGTTGTGGGAACGGCATCCTGGATCAGCCTCAGAACTGGAAGAACTGGTAAAACCTGAGCTACATCAGCAATTCATGAGGCGTTAACGGGCGCGGCCATGTGGATCAGACGCCTTTATGGCACTTTCTGTTGGAAATCAATAGAGATTGCCGTTCAGGACTGAAACCTCCAAGGTACAAAAATAAACCTGAATGTGATTTTAACCCATAAAGTCCCAGAGCTACTTTTATTGCAGCTCCCAAATACCTTTTAGTTTCTGTTTAACATTTCTGAAGTGATTTAGCATCATTTATTCTAAGGTTACCCTGTTCCATTTACACTGTTTACACTGTTGAATATTCACTGATCCAACTCCATGGGTTTTACTGGTCAATCAATGTTGCAGAAGATGACAGTGTTTCCATGGTAACTACGGAGCCTCTGAACGTCCAAATGGGTCATATCTGAT
>JAPQRQ010000011.1:18746992-18770425 GCA_037367365.1 Apogon talboti | reverse complement strand
GTGATCAATAGGAACTAGACTGATATGTGGAACCATTGACATGTTCTAAACCATCAACAGATGGACCAGTAGAAGGACAGGAACATTTTTTTTGTATTGAAAAATTCATCAAAAAATTTAGAAATTAAAATTTCTCAAAACTGTGACCACCTTTTGTAGACATTGTCCCAAGGACGATACATATACAATTTTAAATGAATCCGACCGGTACTTTTGGAGATGACTGTTAAAAACTAGACATTGTTGACCTTGAGTTTGACCCTTTGAGGTCACTCAAGGTCAAAGGTCATGGACCCAAATGAAAGTCCATATATGACTCCCTATCAGTGCTCAATACCTAACCATTTCCATGTTATAAACCATCTAAATATGGAGTATAACTTGTATCTTGTACCATTTTCAAAATACAGCTTTTTGAAATATTATCAAAATGTAATATTTTCGAAAAAAAACAAAACAAACAACTCCAGCGCCTTAAGGGTTAAATAGCATTTTAAAAATATTTCTCATATTGTAGGACCACTATGACAACTAGTATTGGTTTTAAAAGAAATTCAGACTGGATTCAGACTGAAGTTCACCTGGGGGGGGGTCCTCCAAATTACAGACTGAGGTCTGGGATAACAAACTCCCATCTGCAGCGGATACTTTCTGACCTCTTTTATGGCTGTAATTTTGTCCATATGATGCCGATGATTGGATGTGGGAGCCGTCCTTGACCTTTCTGAGCAGGACTGGGTCATTTGTCTTTAACGGCGTCGTCATGGCGGTGGTTTGAAGAATCCGTCGACTTCCCGGGGGTCGGGAACTGGTGAAAACGGCTGTTTGCAGGAGAGTCAGTCATGACAGTAGGTGTTAACAGGGTGATGTCACGGCGGTGGCGCTCGTATTTCACACTATTTCATCTGTCATGAAGGATCTCAGAGGTTTAACGGCCGCTGCTCTCAGCCAATGACGTTTAACCGCCTCCCATTATTAGCGCCGCTTCGCCTCCTGATTTATCTCTTCATTTCCGCTGTTGGGGATCGAAAGTGGTGGATGTCGAGTCTTGATCTTGTCAGGTGTTGTGAAAATCTACTTTACCCGCCCATCATCAGCGCACACACACATTCCTTCATCTGTCGCCGCGGTAACCGTAAAAACCGATTGATTCGGGCCCATAAAGTGCACCTTCGTTTTTATTTTTTCCACTGAAACCTTCAGGAAAACCCTGGAAAAGCTGCGGAGTCGCTGTCGCAGACGCCCCACCGTCGGCTTAATGATCATTAATATTGAAAGGAAGTGGAAATACGGAAAAAACAACTTACATTATTCAGCCTCCGGTCGGTGTTTTCCAGAGAACGACCCTGGAAGAGAGAAAACACATCAATATATCAAAGACCAAAGATGAAGGAAGTGTGGGAGTTTGACGGTTTCAGAACTGGATCAGAATCTGCAGTCAAACAGAGTTGAATCTGTTCAGTTCTAGGTCACAGTTTTATTCATTCATTCAAAATGAACAAAATAAACAGTTTCCAATTCAAACAGGTGCGGTTTTACATTGGTTTCCATTTGTTGTGTCTATTTCCAGTTTAGCTTTTTTACACCTGTTGGTGTTTTTTTTTGCACATTTTACAGCTTTATTTAAAGCTTTCATCTTTTTTTCATGTTTTTAATTTTTTAATCTTGTCATGCAGTTTTGAAACTCCGTGTCTTTTACGTCTTTCATCAAAGTTTGTACGTTTTACGTCTTTAATCCATTTTTTTCACATTCTTTGCATCTTTTAAACTTTTTTGACGTTGAATATGTTTTCACAGGTTTTACGTTTTACATCCTTTTCATTCTTGTAACAGCTTTTTTCTGACATTTTGTTTCAATCTGGATTTTTTTGCTGCATCTTTTTATGAATTTTCGTGTTTTATGTTTTTGTTTTGCAAATGTTTCTTGTTGCATCTTTTCTCAAATTTTCTGTTTTACGTCTTCAATATATTATTTCCTTTTTTAAAATAAAATTGTCTTTTTTTTCCTTTTTGCATCTTTTTTACCTGTTTTTCATGTTTTGTATTTTTTATGCCTATTTTTTGTGTTACATCTTTTTTTTTTTTTTTTACAAACTTTCTGTGTTTTCCGTTTCTTGGTCCAATTTAAATGTTTTGCATCTTGTGCAGGTTTTACATATTTAAAAATTTTCACACTTTAAGTCTTTTTACACATTTTTCGTGTTGTTCGCCTTTTGCATTTTTTTTTCTTGTTGCATCTTTTAAAGTTTTTTTTACTTTCTGTCTTTTACATTTTCCACGCAATTTTCATGTTTTACACCTTTTGCACCTTTTTTCATGTTGTATCTTATTATGTTGATAGTGTTGTGCTTTAAACGTGTTACATCTTTGTTTTTATCATTTACATATTTTAAGCCACTTTCAGCTCATTATTTCTCTAACTTTACCTCAGAACTAAGAACTTCATAATTTATCCTGATAATTATCGATATTATCTGATGGAATTATATGTTAACATCACTTAAGGAGTAACTGATCAGAAAAAAGACTTATTGGTTCTTTAATGCGTCCACATCACCTTCATTAACTCTTTAAATAAAACACCTCGATGCTGAACCTTCCCTTTTCTTCCATTTGTTTCCATTAAACCTGGTCATTGTAGCTACAGTCCTTTAGTTCCACTGTGACGTTGTAGAAACAGAAAACGATGCCGTTAAAACAGGATCCACATGTGCCTTCAGGTTCTGATGGTCAGAATGAAGGCGTGTTTACGGCGGTGGCGGCTCAACGGTCGCCTCGTAATCAGGCTTCGATGACGCGTCTGTATCGATGCTTATTCTCAGCCTCTGAAACACTGACTCGTTAGTTTCCTTCACATCCTTTTCACTAAAGTTTAATCATTCTGTTGAACCACTTCCTGTTTGGGATGGTTTCCATTACTCTGTGTCCTGTTCGCCGCCGTTTACCGTGTCAGCAAAATCCACTTCCCCCATCGAGTCCGACTTGCACATTAGGCCTTCACACCGCCCCCCCGCCGCCATCCAACCCACCATCCGCTAAAACAGCATCTGTTAGCGGTGGTCGATGTGAACGGCCTTGATGAACCGCAACGCTTCGACGTAGACAAATGTGACGACGACGGCTGGAAACAAACTGTACAAAGACTGGATGTGAACACGAAAAAAAAAACCAAAACAGAAATATACCCGACACTGTTGTTGAATCGACTATCAGAGAAAACAGAAACCAGCAAAATAAAACCAACTCAACTATTATCACTTCTATTTAAAAGAACAAAACCGTCCTATTGACTTCTCTGACCAGTAGAAGATAAAACCTCTGCTCTGGAAAGATTAAAACCAACTGATGACATATAGGGTTATCCTCATAGCATAATGACCTAACTCATAGACAAATGGACAAAAGTATGTGGACACGTTGAATTCAGGTGTTTCTGTTCTAACAGGGGTCTGAGATACAAAACAATAATGACTAATGTCAGAATATAGTTTTATATTGGATAAATGTCATGTCATTGGTTAGTTATTTTCTCTCAACATTGATTGGTTTTTTTTATCCATGACTCTGATTTTAAATGTTCTTCCTCTAAATGTATAAAATATTCTTCATGCTCTGACTCTAAATAATAATTTTCTACCAACTAACCATCTACTTTCTTCACATCTCACTGAGGAAGAAAAATCTACCATTAAACTTTAAGGAAATATTGATGTTTCTAAACTATATGGACATAAATATTGGGACCATGTTGTGTAAAGTGATGGAACTCCCAGATTATTACCATCGCTGCTTCTCAGCTGGATAAAGAACTTAGATTAAACAACTCTTAGATTCATTCTATAAAATCTACACAGGTTTAACATTTGCAGTTTTTTAAGCTTTTCACTTTATAAATGCTGCATTTTTAGCTCATTTTCAGCTTCTATCACGTTTTCTTTCTCAGTTTTTTACTCCGTTTTAGCTTCTTGTAGTTTTTAGCATCACTGTCTAATACCATTAAGTAAAAGTTTTGGCTTTTTTACATAAAAATAATTGCTTTAATTGAAAACTGTGTGATGCATTTTTTCAGATACAGATTTTTTTGCAGTCGACATGAGCATTAATATCAGAAAACACTCCTGTCACACACTGCTCCAGACTCCTCCTCCTCCCGTCGGCCTCTTTATAACCCATGTTCATGTGCACGTGTTGATGCAGCTGCTAATCACTTGCAGAAAAAGCCAAAATGTCTCATTATCATATTCGGCGTTGGCGTTGACACTTCCCATCTGTGAAATGTATCCCATCCTAAAAGTGTCACTTAGAAACTGGGAGCAGTTGAACAACTTTTAATACATTCTATGGATATAATAAGATCTACGGACGCAATAAGAATAAATGTTTCCATCTTTGCCGACTCTATAATTCAGGACTAAAATGGAAAAAAGATCCATTTAGACAAAACCGACTCTAACATGAAGATAGAAACAGAACATGGTGTGATTTAAGATTAAAACGCCATATGTCGCCATCACCTCTAAATATAAATGAGTCAGATGTAAACTGGTGTGAAATATGTCAACGCTAAAACAACGGAAGGTGAAAGAATTGAACAGGTATTGACAGTGCACAAACATGTACACCTGCTTTTGGATCAAGCAAAACATCTTCCATTACAGCTCTGTTTACTTCAACACATTTGATTTTCTGGGAAGAGTTGGGAACTCCAAAAATAGTTCCAGTGTCCCTGTATGTCATGTATATGTTCTATTGGATCAGTCCCAGTTGAATGTGTGAGGTTGTCAGGTTCTGTTCTCTGTTCCAGTCCTGTGGTCTGGATGCAGATCAGTGTCCAATAGTAGTGGGTGGTACTGTCACTGGAGGAGAACTGAACTGATCAGTGATCAATAGGAACTAGACTGATATGTGGAACCATTGACATGTTCTAAACCGTCAACATATGGACCAGTAGAAGGAAAGGAACATTTAGAATATTTTAAAAAATTTGTCAAAATTAAAAAAAAAAAAAAAAAAAGAAATCCGTGAAACTGAACAAACTTAGACATTGTCCGAAGGAAGATACAGATAAAATAAGAAATGAATCTGAGCAGTAGTTTAGTCAGAGAAGTTTTTTGAAGAAATTGCTAATGATGACGATGATAAGGACAACGGCGACGAAGCTGAAGACTTGAATTGAAGTGAAATTGAATGTTACTATGTTTGTCCATTTGGGTAGATTTTTTTCACTCTCTGTTTTGACCAAGTTTAGAATTCTAACTAATTGTTAATCATCAGAACACTGAGAAAATTTAAACAAAAACTACCCTCTTCACTCATTTGGGACAAAAATGTCCACTTCTAAAAACTGCTATTAAAACTTGTTAAAACTTGACAAATCAACAATTTTTCTGCATAAATCTCTTGACCAACTTCACCCTAAAACCACCAAATGTCACCACTAGAAATCTGAATATTTAGACTCATAATTGTCATGGTTTATCATTTATGTTAAATAGAATGATTCGGGACCTGAGTTATTGAAAAGAAAAACAGCTTTTGTGTCTATGTTGGACTCTTCAACAGTTTGTCAAGGCCTTATTTCTTCAGACATGGTTGAGTCCAGCTGCTGCTTCTATAATAATACGATGTTTATGTCTCTTATATTTGTATTATTATTCAGTGAACGTTACGCCTCCTCATGAATCAACATCATTATTCTCTACATCTGCTCTATTTCCTTTGCATTTATTCACATTTACCTTTTTTAATCAAATTCTTGATGTTTCCGCTTCGGAAATTGAAGATGCAAATAAAACCAAGTGGATGAAAATCAGCTGGAGCCACAGGAAGCTCCTCCCACTGTCATTATCACCACATCTGTTTGTCAACAACTGCATGGATTTACATGAACGATGGTGAAACCAACCATCACACCACTGGATTACAAAGAAAATATGGTTTGAGTGGCTTTAATTTACTTTTTCTAACATTGAAAACTACTGCACCAACTGCCATAATCAGCGACGATCAAACCATGTCATTATGAAGCAGACTAATTTTTTTAATGTAACATGATTATACACAACAATACTGTACACATTTATTCATGTATATTTATTTTACTTATATTGATAATAATTGTCCTATACATATTGTACACATTTCCTGTTTTTAATATGTATATTTGGTAAATTTACACACACACACACAAATAAACATATATATATATATATATATATATATATATAGTGCATTCACTCTCCTACAGTCCCTGAACACACCACACAGTCCTATGGTCATTGAGCACACTCCGTACTGCCCTAGAGTTCCGGAACACACCACACTCTCCTATGGTCTCTAAATGCATCGTACACTGTCCTACAGTCCGTGAACACACCACACCATGCTGTAAATCCATCGTGTTCATCTTCACTGCTGTACTCTGGTACTTCTGACAGTTTATAACATCTCATTCGAGCAAAAAAAAGCTATGAATCTACAATATTTGTGATGCAGGATTCATGTCTGGCTACTGTAAGTCTTGTGGGTTTCATCTTTCCGATCTAAAATTAGTTGTCAAAGCTTCGCCCACATACTTTCCTTCAGTCCACGTCTTTTCTCATGTGGATACATTTGGCCACGTTCCTTCTTTTCTTGCTGGAAAACAACAAAAGTGTTTGCCAGACGCACTAATTACATGCCAACCTACGTCAGATTTCTCAAAAAAACAACAAAAAACCTCTACTTTCCACATGCACAATAAAACAAATTGGGAATTTTCAGATGTACCTTCAATCACGGTGATACACAATGTGGGTGAGTACAATGATTACAGTAAGAGAGATGGAAAACAACAAAGATAAAACGAACAAAAGACGACGACAACAGACGGTTTAACCCTTTAAGATCTACAACTAGGTTTGTACTTTCCTGATTTATCCCCATTTATTATAATGTTATCCTCTACATTTAGCATTTGTCAGTGTAAATCGTATTTTCTATATTTCATTCACTGATCATGTAGATGTTCATAAAAGCTCAGTAAATTCAAAGGTAATATCAAAACTGAGAAAACCAAGTGTGTCCACTGGTGTTTAGTAAACTATATGGATTTTACTAGTGAATCAATGTTTTTATAAGATTAAATATATTCTAATTAACATATTGTGTTTTCATTAACAGGATCATTAACATACTGAAGTAAACAGGATGTCTCTGTCCATGGTGCTGAAATATATGACTTTAAGATTATTACTGTGAAAAACCTCATTTTGCTACATTTTTGTTCATTCTTATTAAGTTGATTTATTATTTAATTTGTTTTTGTTCATTTGTTGTCTATTACTGTTTCTTCATTTTTGTTCAGTTTGTTGCTCATTTTGTTCATGTTAATTATTACTATGTTGATTTATGATTCATTTTTGTTCATTTTATTAATCATTTTTACTGTGTTTGTTCACTTTGTTGGTCACTTTTGCTGTTTTTGTTCATTTTGTTGCTTATTTCATTCATTTTGTTATCTTATTCTGTCGATGACGCCTGAGTTCTCACGGTAACTTTCAGTGATTGCTTCGGACACAAGGAGGTCGACCTGCAGCCCCAAGCGCTCAAATATACTCCATATCCTCCCATCTCCGGCTGCAATGATTCATGGGATACATAAACGCAACAAAACGAGGAGGGAAAACACACAAACGCTCCCGTTAGTGCATCGGCTGCCCTGCTTTTCTTCTGTAGCTGCTGTAATCTACGCGGGACAATATTTCAGACACCACAGAATAGGACCGCCATAAATAAAACAGTATTCATCATCCCAACTCCCATTTGAGGCCCTTCTCACATTTATCAGGCTTTTAATATTAACATAGATTAGGGGCATGTCGCACACCTTCAGTCACTGTATATAATCCTGCTCCAGATAAGAGATAAGAGCTGCTCTTACAGCTGGGAAACGTAGCGTCCAAAGCTGAGTCAGTGCAAATGGAAAACTAAAAGAAAAACGATCTATGTAGGTTCAGGAAATAATCCAAACCCAAAGAGGCCTTGAAAGTACCTAGGTTTACAGATAGATGACTAATAAAGTTCAGAAATATCACAAAAAAGAAAAAGTGAAATGTAAAACAGGTGTGTAGTGGTTCTATTTAGTACCGATGTTCCAGATTCTGACTGAGCAGAGGTCAGTCTGGTACCAAAACACACTTATGACTAACAAAACACCAATGAATTAACCCTTTGTATCCACAGACTGAATAAAGTATAAAGCTCATTGGTAAAACCAGTACAGAAGATAGTAAAACCAAACTAAAAGGTGGTTTTAACAGGCTAGAGGTTGGTAAATCCAGTATAATAGATGATAAAACTAAACTAAAGAGTGGATAAAATGTACTAAAAGATAGTAAAACCAAACTAAAAGGTGTTTAAAATAAACTAAAATTGTTTCCACACATCTTTATGGTATCATCAAGTTTTCTTCTTTAAACTAAAACTCATACATGCTTATTTTAACAGAGGTTAAAATAACAGTGTCTAATATACTGAAGTAAGCAGGATGTCTCTGTCCATGGTGCTGAAATATATGACTTTACATGTCTTCTTACTATTCAGATGATTACTGTGTATAAAGCAACTATACTTAAGTATTTATGTACTTCATTAAATATATGTTCTGAGCTACTATACAAACATATCAACGACCTGCAACATTTATAGAAACGACAAACTTTAAAGGAATGAAACCATGATTCTGAATATTGGTTCCATTTCTGTGGTTACATCGTCCTAAATCTCACAAACTAAATCTTTCACATGTAAAAGCATCATCCAGTTTTTTAATCTGTGCATCAGCTCATAAACCCAGCACTAATAATTGGATTTATTTCTCCTCCTCGGGATCAAACGTTAACGGAGCTGCTCTGTTTTCAACGACTCATCAGCTAATAATTATCACGACAAGAAAAGCGATTGGTTTTCCCAAAGCGCCAATGCACTTTCACCATTAACACCTGCTTTACTTGTTGAGAAACATCAAAAAAAGAGAAGGAAAAAAGCCTCTAATTTATTATTCTCAACTCAACAAGGCGCTTTTAAAAGCCAAACAACATCAGCAACACAAACAAAAACCAGGAAACAATGAAAAACACAGATAAAAAGGGACGTTTTCATTCAAGTCGTCCTTTGTTTTTCTGTTTTACTGAATTTGTGACTAAAAGTCTGTTGTTTCTGATGCAAATGAGATGAAAACACTCTCACCTTCAGTCATCCAAAATAGTTCCATTGTCCCTGTATGTCAGCGTCATGTTCTAACTGAATCAGTACCAGTTGAATTTCTGTTCTCTGTTCCAGTCCTGTGGTCTGGATGCAGATCAGTCTCCAATAGCAGTGGGTGGTACTGTCACTGGAGGAGAACTGAACTAATACAATCCAAGTGCATATGTGACTTCTATCAGTGATCAATAGGAACTAGACTGATATTTGGAACCATTTACATCTTATGAGGATGAATCTGATCAGTAGCTTCGTCAGAGAAGATGTTTGAGGAAATTGCTAATGAAGATGATGACGAAGACAAAGACAACAACAAAGACGACGAAGGTGATGATGATAAAGACAATGACAAAAACGAAGACCACACAGAGGACTAAGACAAACACATCACCTTCTCAACAGCTCATGGCCTTTGTTTTTATCTATAATCTTTCATATTTTCTTCATACGTTCAGTCCACACTTGTTGTTCATCCTTTACTCTGGCCTTTGCGTCAGGTGTGAACACTATGGGATGTTCCTCTGTTCGACTAATGGGGAATTCTGTTAAAGGTCACATTAGGATGGAACTGAACTCAGACGACCATAATCCCTCCCCAGACATTCACACCTCAGCTCTAAATGCACACAGGGAACAGTCACACCTGAGGACAGTAATGCATCAAGGTTTTCTGCATCTTCACTTTTTAATAAGAAACGTCATCTCTAAAAGAACAGAAACAAATGTGGACAGTGGATCTCAGATGAAACCATCCAAGTGTGATTGAAATGTGGACGTTCAGCTTTAACTCAAGGGGTTTGACAAGAACAATGGCACTAAACGTTTAAGTTTATGAAATATTTTGCAAGAACAGAGAGATTTGTTCATTTTTTCACTGGCAAGAACAAAGTTAATTTTGTAGAGAATATTTCACACTAAATGCAGAACTCAGCTCACTGTTACTAATGTGCTAATGTTAATTGCTAATGTTAATGCTATTTGCTAGTGCTAGGTACTGTGTGTATCGAGAACAAACTTCAAGGGAAAAAAATGTCATTTTGTCAAAACAAAACCAAACAAAAACTGAGTAAAATAATGTACAAAAGTAGTAAAACCAAATAAAAACTTAAATAAAATAATGAAAAAATGAACAAAACTGAACAAAATGTGAATAAAATAATGAACACTGAACAAAAAAATTTATGAAATGATGAAAAAATAAACAAAACCAAACAAAATGATGAACAAACTTAGCAAAACTAAACAAATGATATTTTAAAAAATGGAGAAATGAACAAAACCAAACAGCGTGAATTGAAGACAACAGGAAGTTTGATTCTACGTCACTATGTACGTACAAACAAATAAATCCGATAACGGACTCAAACGTCTGAACCAGGGTTTATGGAGTATGTTTTTTCTGAGGAGACTGTAAACACATCAGATCTTATTATTAGTTATTGGATTATTATGGTCAGGTAAACGGTGGTACAGCGTCTCCTCTGCTGATGGAAGATATTCAATGTGTTAAAGCCAGATGTGGAACAAAGGCCTTTGTGAAATAAAAGACCCTGGAGACCCTGGAGACCCCGGGGTCCTTGATGCATGGAGACGCCGTCTTCGTCTCCAGGTCCCAGAGGTTCACTTTCAACTCTTTATTCTCGCAGTAGTTATGACTCCATGCCTCCAGTTACTTGGAAATGTCAGAAGAGACCTATTAGCTTATGATAATCGCTGCCACTATACAGTATGTCACTTCATATCCCTATTCCTGTCCCAGGCGCTAATGAGGCGGCGTGGGAGAAACGCACCTCTTGATCTGCAGGTGAGAAAAATCACAAGGTTTCCACGCTACTGCCACCGTTAATTCAACACGTGAAGCCCGTCTGTCAAATAAAGATGATTCCATGGGTCTGACTGGAAACGCCATCCATAAAATTAGCACTTGTCACTCATCTGATTATGAGGAATTGAGTAAAATAATGAAACAATGATCAAAAAAATGTGGTGAGGACATGAAAACCGTGGTGTGTTCACAGACATGGACCTCGTAATTGTTGGCAGGAGCGGCAGAGTGAGTCCTGTTTCCACTAAAGCCTCCTGTTAGACTCACAGCCGGGGCTTATGGGAAATCGGCCAAACCAGCTGAAGGTCACCTTGGTAACACGATCCTGTACAGCTGTTCATCCACCACGCTTCAGCCGCCGCCATTTCAGCTCTGAAAGCAGGGGTTTGTGGGAAATCACCACGCTTGGGATGCCATAGCTTTTTGGGCCAGATCGACCCCCACCCCCCTACCTGTACTGGCTCCGCCCCCTCTCTGAACCTTTACAAACCATTTCCCATCTCTGTTCTGGTCGAGCCCTCACTCCAACCTAACAAGGTCCCGCTGACCTCGGCGTCCGCGCCCCTCCTCGGTCCTGGCCTTGGACGCCCAGCGCCGCCGCAGGGTCTGCGCGTTTAATTAACCCCAAACCTGGATCCAGCCAGTTTGGACAGGTTTCCACATCTGGGCTGGCGGCAAGTGGCCGAGCAATAACGCAACGATGGAGTCGTCCACCTGCGTCTGTACTGGACTGTAGAGAGGACCAAGGACGGGGAAGGTCTCAGCACGTCCAGGAGACTCAGTCATTTTATTAAACTAGAGGACGATGAGTTTCCAACGGAGACATGAGGTCAAGCATGTTTTATATAAGGAACATTTTAGAGTTTATATATTAACCCCTGGCATAAACCTCCTAATGTCTGAACAAGACATGTATGTGACAAACGTCACACTTTTGCATCGTGTTCGTGTTGTGTCTTTTGCATCATTTTTGTCGTCTTGCGTCTATTGTTGTGTCTTTTGCGTCTTTTACCTTAATGTTTGTCTTGAGTCTTTGATCATCTTGTGTTTTAAACAGTTGAAGGTCCAGAACTGAAGAAGTCTCTTGGATGAGAGACGAAATGTTTTCAAAAGAACAAAACCAGTCCAGTTGAACCAAGAAGAACCAAGAAGGACCATGACCTGGACAAATGAGAACCTACACGGACGTCAACTGTACAGCATATTTTGGAGAAATACTGCAGTAAAACGGCCCAAAATGATGTAAAAATACCGTATTTCCAGTCAAAGTGTAACATAAACTTTAACTCACCTTCACAAACCATCAACACATTTGACCGAATCAAACCGACCTGAATCTGTGAGTTTCCCTCCAGTTTCAGCCATTAATCTTTGTTTTTTGTCTTAATCCCTGGTGAGCGTCTGCAGTGGCCGAACACGTCACAGACAAAACAACCTTTTTGCTTCTTTTTATCCTCCTCAACTTCTAAAACTAGCACAGCGTGTAATTTGATTTAATTTCAATCTGAATTTTAATACATTTCCAAACATCATCAAATAGCAGCGAGTCTCTGGGGCGAAGCGTCTGCACTCGCAAAGTTCAGCAGTTAAATTAACAGATAAGCCTGTTTTATTTATTTATTTATTTCCGATGGGTTGTCATCTGCATGCATGAGGGTTGGAAGGAAAACATGGTGGAGTTCACATCCAACCCCTGGTCTCACAGACACGGGTCAGTTCCATTTCAGACATCAATGACATTTTCTTATTTGGGGACATGTGGAAGGGCGGGTGGCGGCGGCGTCCTCCATACTGTATTCACCTCACAGCCCAGCTAATCACCGACAGACAAATCCAATTCTAAGTCGACTTTGGAGGGAAAATCTAATTAACCCTTTTTAGACGATTGTGTCACCGGTGCCACAGTTTTGCATCAGCTGTCATTCAAATTACCATAACTCCTGAACCGTTTACGCTATTACAAAAGAAACGTCTGAAACCTGGGGTTGGGTTGGTCTATAACACATTAGGATGGAAGTGGGCGGAGCAGAGAGCAGCAGAGTGCAGTCGGTGAGAGAGAAGGAAGATTTGTATTACATTAAGTAGTTTTTTAGCGAGGTTTTAGCAGTGAATTCTTGTAAATAATTACATATAATAGTGAAAGTGCTGTTTTGGAGTATTCTACTAGTGTGTTTTGCTGTGTTTTTGTCACATTTTGCTATTTTTTTGTGTCTTTTTTCACTGTATTTATCTGTAATTTCCAGTAGCTATAGTTCATCAATAGTTGTATTTTAGCTGTAAATATTATCTTAATGTATGTAAGTCTATGCAGAGAGTTAGCCAGGGCAGAAAGAGATACAGTGTCTGTAAAAAGAGGAGTTGATGGATGTTTTTCTCAGTGAAATTAATCAGGAAGCTAATCTAATCTAATCTAATCTAATCTAGTCTAGTCTAATCTAGTCTAGTCTAGTCTAGTCTAGTCTAGTCTAATCTAATCTAACCTAATCTAAAACAGTTCTGATGGACGGGTCTTGAAATCCACTGGGTTCATGTGGTCATGACTGGAGAAGGTTACACCGACCCCCCTCCACCTCCACCTCCACCTCCTTCCTTCATCCTAAACTTGGAGGACTTCCACTCAAGTTTCAGATGACCTGTGTGAAATTTCGCCGGCTTTGGACTCGGATGACAGCTGGAAATCTCATTTGTGAGAGCTTTGGCGAAAAGTGCAATAGGAAGGAAAAAGTGCGATTCAACAGCTCTGTCAGCAGAGCTGGGTGAATACCTGGGCAGCGGCACCTTGGAGTTCTGTCACTGCTGTCACGCATCACTGTCTCATGAAATTGGAAACACAGAGAAATACAAATCTTGACATTGGTGGATATCTGTACGACATTGGCCGGCGTTCTAGTAACCGCCGCAGTCTGCATATGCAAGCACTTACTGGGGTGTGTACCAAAACAATGGGCTTTTTCAACGTCGTATGGCGCTGAGACAAAGAAATGGCTGCGACTGTGGGTTTTTGTCCTTGGTACAATATTATCTAATAATGTGAATCTGCATCTGCCGCTGGTCGGTGACTGTGCAGAGCAGCCTATGCATTAATTATAGTCTCTGACGGGTCAGAGCCAGGGCCAGAGGACGCTGGGAATTATTCATCATGTCGGCGGAGGCGTCGGACCCCGGTGGATAAGACGACCTGTTGATGAGGGCTCAGGGCACCGTGAAAGCCCCGCCCCCTCCCTGCCCCGCCCTGCTTTCCTTTCAGTTTGAATATCTGATGGACATCTGTGATGTTGGTGGAACAGTTTGCATTGAATTATAATGTTATTCTACATTATTAGTAATATGTCATAGTTACTACACACCAACATGCACAAAAATACTGTAAAATATATGAAAATAATACACTAAAATGTCCCAAAAAAATCCCTAAAATATGTACTTAAGACCACTAAAATGCCAAAGTATATGCTAATTACACAATATGCACAAAAATACACTATAATATAAAAATAAATAGATTAAAAGGCCCAAAAAACCACTAGAATATGTACTTAAGTCCACTAAAATGCCTAAAAATACACTAATTACACAATCAAAATTCTGTTTTTGTGATAGATGACACTTTTTCCAAACTCCATTCTCCCACAAAACTCCATTCTCCCACAAAACACCACTCCATTCTCCCACAAAACACCTCTACACCACCATGGAAGCCACCACCACCACCACCCCCTCCCTGCCCCTCTTTCCTTTCAGTTCGCTCCCTCCGCTTCCTTCACGCCTCCTGGATGTCAAGGGCTGCGATGAAGAGGGAACTGGGCTTTCTGCTCGTCCCGTCTCGGTGGGAAGCCCTCTTAAGACACAGCAGTGCCTCGCCATTATTATTCTCCTCCTCATCCTCCCTCAGGCCTCTTTAGCGCTGAGCTTCCACACCTACCTTTCCTCAAGTAAAGTCACCTTATTCCCCCGGTCTGAGGGCGATGAAGAAGTATCATCCAGGAGAGCAAGGAGAGGACAGAAATGGGACAAATGAGCACCAGACGCCAGAAGAAGAAAAACAGCACAAATACGGCTTCACTGTTCGACTGCTGCACTTACATACATCAACACATCTCAACTTCCAAGTCTCACAGGTATAATTTATCTTAAAAATACAAAAATATACAACATATTGCTGTAATGATGCCATACAACATACACAAAAAAAACCTGAAAATACCCGATACTATTGTTTAATCGTCCAAAAACAGAAACCAGCAGAAGAAAATCAACTCCACTACTATCACTTCTATTGAAAAAGCCAAAAAAACAACTTATATTTACTTCAAGGACCTGTAGAAGACAACACCTCCGCTCTGAAAAGATTAAAACCAACTCATGACATAAATCCTTATCTTCATTGCATAACTGTCTAACTCATCCACAAATGGACAAAAGTATGTGGACACGTTGAATCCAGGTGTTTCTTTTCTAACAGGGGTCTGGGATACAAAACAATAATGACTAATGTCAGAATATAGTTTTATATTGGATAAATATCATTGTATTGGTTAGTTTGCCTCAGAGATGGTTTTCACTTAATGTCTCTCAACACTGATTTTATTTTTTTTATCCATGACTGATTTTAAATATTCTTCCTCTACATTTATAAAATATTTTTCATGCTCTGACTGTAAATAATAGTTTTCTACCAACTAACCATCTACTTTCTTCACATCTCACTTAAACTTCAATAAGAAAATATTGATGTCTATAAACTATATGGACATAAATATTGGGACACATTATGTCTACAGCTGTTAGATGTCCTGTTGATGAGGATTGGACATAGAAACATCAATATTAATAATCAATATGATATTTATCCAATATAAAACTATATTCTGACATTAGTCATTATTGTTTTGTATCCCAGACCCCTGTTAGAACAGAAACACCTGGATTCAACGTGTCCATCTGTGTATGAGTTATGACATTATGCTATGAGGCTAACAATATGATGTTGTCAATCAGACTTTCACATGCAGACATCCACAGTTCTACCCAACGGTTTAATGGGTTAGGGTTAGAGTGAACAATATAAATAAACTCAACCAGACCCTGAGACAACACTTTTCCAAATAAAAAATATGACGTTTTGGTAACAAAGATGAATATTTCAACAGTATCAGTGATAAAGTCAAATAAAACCAATAAAACCAGAATGATGCCTGGAAAAAAAACTGATGTGATCTTTTTAGACTGAAGTTTAATGTAAGTCAATGGGATCCACGGCTTTTTATAGCACCATCTAGTGGCCATCAGTGGTACTACAACTGTCACATACCGCTGGGATTGACAATGAAATATTTGTGACTCTGCACAACATCAATTATTTCAATCACTCATTGTGAGGCTTCAGAAAATAACCACAGGTTCCTAAAGAATTCAGGCCTTTTAATGCCTCTTAATTTTCACCTAATGAATTCAGTGGCTTCGAAGGCGTTTTACGGATCTGCAGGAACTGTTGCTGTGTGTGCTCGGTCTTAATGAGATCTGTAAATGTGTTCACTGTGGGGTTAATTTACCCCTGACTGTGCAAAGACAACACCTAGATTTAAGGGAAAAACACAGAGGAAGTAGACGTAGTGAGTTTGACCACGTTAAGAATGGAAGTGAAATGTGGTTTGTTCTCTAGTGTTTCTAATCCTGTGTGAGGCTGAACAAAAGATGTGACAGTGACGCAGGGAGACCGGCAGCTCGGCGCAATCAGGAAATTCAGCTAATGACAAGAGTGCCAGGTGTAACACCAGGTGTGGTTGATTAGAGGCAATGAAACGCACAGCGAAGGTGACAACTGGCACCGTGTTCCAGCCGAGAGACGACGGGAATATTCTGATCAAAGTGGAGCACAGGGCCAGAATGTGAGTGATCTCCAAAACCACACCGACGCCAAGGGGGGAAAAATGACAATGGAGGTTTGATGTCGACTGAGAAACACTCCAAAGGTTACAGCTAGCATGAAAGCTAATGCGTCGTGTTTTCAGAATGGAAGTGGCGGCGTGGGATCAGATCGGATCAGATACGAACCTGACGGAATCCAAACCAACCGGAGCCGACGGAGGATGATTTAAGTGGCAGCTGGTGTTTTTCACAACTGATTATCCAGGATTTAAAGGTTCAGGTTGAAGACTTATGTTGACTGCGGATGATTGGGTCAAACATATGGTCGACGACTCGAGGAAAAACAGCTCAAACAACAGTGAAGGCTTTGCAGAGTTAAACGACCTTAAAGTATCTCAGTGTCAAATCAATCGACATGTCTTACGATACGTGTGATACTTCTGTTCATCATCATATAACAGACTCACAGTCGTCCATGCACCTCTGGATATACCTGCATTTGCAAACTGTACACTTACTTCTAACCAGAATTGTATAGATAAATTGTATAGTGTTTAGTAGTTATAGTTTTGTACAGTGAGCATGCTCAGGTGACTTTGGAAAGTACAAGTTCTATTCTATCAGTGCGTTTTGAATTTTTTCCTATTTATCAAACAGTTGAATTTTTATGAATATTCAAATTATATCATAGATACAGAATGCTCACCACTGATACGTCAGGGGTTAAAGGGTTAACCTTATTTCAACATCAAAACGCATATCTAAAACTCAGCAGTTGGGCTGAATTATCTCTTTCTACAGTGGCTTAGGACAAAAGTAGGCCTCAGCTCCACAAAGCTGATGTTCATATAAACCTCTTGGATATTGTGTTGTTGTTAATTAAACTGGTGAATTTCACAAAGTGTGTAGTAATACGAGAAAATTCCCTTAGAGCTTTGAGGGTTAAAGTGACACTAAAAACTAGGAATGCACTGATTGAAAACGTCTTAACTGATACTTGAAATGACATTTTGCCTGAAATCAATCCAATCCAAATGTGTTTCTAAAGCTCATTTATGAGGTTGAAGGACTAATAATTGCTCCAACATTGGTATTTTGGTCTATTTAGAGTAATTACAGTCTGATCCTCTCTGTTTCCAACTCCACCTTTCTTTAACCCCTGTGACTTTTCCATCCAACTCGAGGAAAAACGTCTTGAAAAACCCGATAGGAGGTAATTTTTTGGGTTTCTCCAACCCAACCCCAGAGAGCGACCGTGGAGCTGCTCTCAGTTCTGCTTAATATTTGATCACAGCTGATGGTGAAATCTGTAAAAACTGTTGATGAGGATATTCTTTCAGTCTGATATCGACACTGCATTAATACCAACGTCTGCTAATGTGGCCGGGTTTTGTCTCGGCTCGAGAAATAATCTGGGAGGTTTGCAGGTTTGCGAGACTGAAGGCTATTATGACTTTTTCTTTGTCATTTCCAGACTGTTAGCCACACATAATGGGCCTCATTCATAAAGATACCATGAGCTCAAATTGGATTTCAAACCCCCTTCCAAGAACTGGTTTGGTTTTTCATCAGCCTCTGAGTCACCGTAGAACCATTAGGTCTCATGTATAGATCCACATATGTAGAAAGGGTCGTTCTGATGGGGGAGTTTGGTCTGAATAATAGAGACGCCATTTTCCCCCGATGCCACGTTTAAAGATGTGAAGTATACGTTCAATGCAATGCATTTCCTCTCCAATTTTATGATCCATTGTCTTTTTAAGTCTTCGCTGATTGGTTTCAGGCCATTTTTGTCTTTTTTTCTTCTCTGATTTGCTGGTTATTATATCTGTACTGCAGTATGCTGCAGCCATATGTGGCACGAACTTCTGCAAGGATATATATTTTTTAATCTAATCTAGTTACATGACAAAAACTGCTAGATAATCATCCCATACCAGTGTTTTTCTGCCTTTTTTCCTGCATAAAGCTATGAAACCACTTCAGCTCTGGCCAAATGTTCAATAATTTTCAGGATTTTTATCCTTTAAATGCCAGTTTTTATGTGATGCCACTTGATTTATTAAAAAACTACACAATATGAGATATTTTCCATATCGTTAGCCACATAGAATAATTACCTAACTCATCCACTATATGGACAAAAGTATGTGGACATGTTGAATCCTTGTGTTTCTTTTCTAACAGGGGTCTGGGATACAAAACAATAACAACAAATGTCAGAATATAGTTTTATATTGGGATAAATATCACTGCATCGGTTAGTTTGGTTTAAATTTGTTATCTTTGCTTCCAAAATGCCTGTGATTTTAAATGTTCTACCTCTAAATTTCCGAAATATTTTTCATGCCTTGACTGTAAATAATAATTTTCTACCACAAATGGCGTCATTTAACACATACACACAAACCACGGTTTAGAAAATATACACTTTGTAAAAATTAAGAGAAAAATATCAGTTTCACAAAATATCTGCATTAGTAGCAAATTAGTGAATACTGAAAGTGAAGACTTAAACACCTAAATACAATGTTTTCACCAACAACTATTAAGTGACAATATCCCATTTGTAGGTTTTATTAAGTAAGTGAGTAGTGTTATGTTAATTTTGTGACATTCACTCAGTTTTGTTACACTCACAGTCTGTGAATGCTGCATATGTTTGGAAAACAAATCCTTCCTTGGTTTGATTTCCATAAAAATGGGTGACGACTTAATGACTGGGGCTAGATATGGGTCCCTGAGGAACACCGGTACAATAGTGGTCAATGGTGGTGAATTACAACTGGAACATTAGAATGAAAACAGTAGAGTCAACATAAATAAAACTAGTACCTGACATCTGAACACTGTGATAAATAATACAGCAGGAAGATAAGACGTTGACAACACTATGGGAGAGAGTGTTAAAAGAAAAAATAAAACACAGAAAAAAACACTCCTTATGGGATGTAAAACCATCACCACAGAGAACAAACAATCCAAACCACAGGAATAAACACCACCAATGTCTCACGGTGTGGAAAGTTTACATAAAACAGTTGTTTTTGCCTGTTTTTAACCTCGACCTGAAGGAAACAGTTAATGTTCTGGGTGAAGAATATTTTGTGTTTTTCAGATAAAGAGTGAAGTGATGGCTTTTCTTCATTTTCAATAACTTTCATTCAGTCTTTTACTAGATTCATAACTGTGATGGCGATATATGTCAATTGTACATCCAATATTAGAGGAATACCACAGAGGTCCGGCCCACAGTCCACAGCATTACAACAGTTTGGCCCATGGGAAAATACAGTTGAATAGCCCTGGTCTAGGGTTCACTGTCAGAACCCTAAATTGGTATTATACATTAAATTAAATTAGTCAATGCCATGTTTGGTTTTTCATTTCATGGGGAGTTCTGGTGTTTATGAGTATGTACTCTTCTTTTAACCAAGAAATAACTTAATGATGAGAGCACATCTACGTCTATGTTCATTAATAGTGCTTTGTATAAACACTCAGTGGAAAAGCCATGTACTTCAGATCATTTGTGCGACTCTAAGACTGTACTAATGTCAACAGGCTGTTTGTGTATTCATAGGCAGTAGAACAGGCTTTAAGGTTTAAAACTATATACTCTGAATGAAAACTAATTATCGGCACCATTACTGAAAATAGGGACAAAGACCCTCTAGAAAGTATCAAGATCATTATTGTCTTTAAGAATAATTTCAATAAATGCAGAGCTACAAAATTCAGTTTCTCTGAAAATAGCTTAAGGCTGCGGTGCTTCTGCTACTGAGGAAACATTAAGACAAACAAGGTTTATCTTGGTGAACATTAAGTCACTTAGACTGAGAACAAGTTAAAGAAGATTTAACTATAGATTCAGTCACTGAGTCGTGTTGTAACTTTTCAACCATAAGAGCTGATCTTAGTGTTTGTTCAGACAAAACATGCAGCTCACATACATATACAGGGCAAATATGTGGAAATAAAAATAAATGCACATTTATGGAAGTTGAATATGTTTCAACTCAAGTGATAATTTTTCCCAGGTCAGTCAGATTTGATATTCTCAGGTATTAGGTTTTACAGGACATCAGGGATAGATTCTCAAGTCCAGAAGCCAAGATCATGGTCTGAGGTCAAAGGTCAAAGAATAGAAGACATCAAACTGAAGAACATGTTATGACTTGAAGAAATTCACCTGAAACACTTGTTCACTTGGAGTTTACAAGGCTTTTAAGTGTCTTAAAACTAACCTTCCCATGTCTTTTTCTGATCTGGGGTTGTTGTTACTTTCAATAAATTACTTTTTCTACTTTCATTTATAACCTCTGAGCACATTTTCACATCCACAATTATTTGTGGTAAAAGATATTTGTTGATTTTCTTTTCCAAGAGAAGAAACTGCAAACAACCCTGTATCCTTTCAGATACTGTCCGACCTTTGACCCATCTTGTTCTTTCTGACTGGTACACAACCACAACAACACAACCTCTGGTAATGAGAACACCGTGACTATGTTCAGTGTCTTATATTTGATCTTATTAATGTTTCTACAAATGTAAAGCAGCTGATTCACCAGAGTTTCTTTTACTCACCTTGACCCTTTAACTCCTCAGACATTGTTTGTGCTGTAAATATTCGTCTGTTTCAGGTTCATAAAAGCTGCTGTGAGTATGTGCTTGTGTTCCTTTTCTTCAGTGGTTTTATTTTACTGTGTGTTTTAGGGTCAAAACAGGGTGGAATAACAGACAAAGACAAAGAGGAGTTGAAGTTTGACAGGTTTGGACTAAATAAGGCACTCAGAATGTACATCAGTAAGAGATTTAGGATGTTGAACATCAACTGTGAACTGGAACACACTGAACAACAACAAGGATTTGAATTTGGGCCCAGTAGTTTTTGTTTTGGGCTCTTTTTTTATAAATCAGTCGAGCTGCTTTTTGACACCTGTTTAACTCCATAAAGCAGTTACATGGACAAAACTCAGTAAAAACACAGTAAAAAAATAAGGAAAATACCACAAACTGGAAACAGTAAAAACAAAAAAACACAAGTGAAACAGTGTAACGGCAGCGGGGGGGGGGGTACTGAGCATGCTCATATGTCTATGGAAAGAACAAGGTCTATTCTATCAGCATGATTGGAAATTTTTCCTACTGAGCAAACAGTTGAATTAATACGAATATTTAAAATAAATCCTACATTCAGAACGATCACCACTGACACGTCAGGGGTTAAAGGGTTACCCCATTTCAACACCAAAATACATTTCCTAAAGGGTTAAACTGACGGTCAGATAATGCTGCCTCAGAATAAACACCTTGGCATCGTTGATCATCAACCTCCAGTGACGTTAAACACACAAATCCAACTGATGGGAGCTGTGACGGTGTTTATATGGCGTTTTTTTTTTTTTTTTGGAGTAAAGGTGTACGAGAACAAGTTAAAGAATAATCCCGACTATTCATTGTGTACCTGAGTGTTTAATTTGTGCATGGAGCGCCGGTAATAGCTGACCCAGTTCCATTAAGTATTCCATCATTTCCGCTGTCGTGCCAGATTATGAAGCAAACAAAGACATCCAAGCTCCTGCAGAAACACTTAAGAGCCTTCCACGAAGTTCCATTTATTATTTTGCAGGTATGAGTGGAGGCATACATCGGTGTCTGCCTCGGGCGCTGTGCAGTTAAGGACAAAATGCAGTTTTTTGTCCTCAAGTCTCCCCGAGGGCACAAAATTGGTCATCGTCGCTAAATGGGGTCCCTTTTTTTCAGCCCCAAAACTGAGCTTAGCTTTAAGCGCCAAACTTTTTTTCTAATAGGTGTGGGAAGTGATGCAAGGACACTGAAAACTGACTTCTTCTACGCAAAATGAGGAAGAAAAACAATGGCTGTAAATGTCAGATTCCTTGAGATGTCGGTTCTATCCTGGCACTGCTGTGTGAAGTGCAATTTAACCACCATCACACCAGACAATGATACACATGAAATTTGGAATCTACTTTTTTTTTTAAAATGTCTTAAATCTCCTTATACTACTACTACTACTACTAGAAGGTAATTTTTCCATAAACATCCATTAATATTTCAGCACAACAATGCAAAAGTGATGGGATCTACTCTATGGAATTTTATAGCATAATGTTGACTTTGTAAACATTTAATTTGTTTTATTAATATTTTAATCTCCAATTAAAAATGAAAAAGTGTCCTAATAATTTTGGCCACCACTGTATATGTAGACATATGCTGAGGAATCACTGTAAATGGACTTAAAAATCACTAGACTAACAACATTAACGCATATAGTGAAACATACTATAAAATGTAAACAGAGTAGGAAAATTTGGATAATTTTTTTTTTTTTGGGGGGGGAGAAAAAAACATTTAACTCTCCTGTTATGTTCTGGGTCAAATTGACCCAGTTTAAAGTTTGAAGATCTAGGAAAAGTAGTTAAAAGTATTTGTTTAGTATGAAACTTCTTCTGCTTGCCTTAACTATT
>JAPQRQ010000011.1:18734702-18746892 GCA_037367365.1 Apogon talboti | reverse complement strand
ATTAAACATGCACTGGGTCAAATTGACCCGGAACATCATTGCTGTTCCTGACAAATGAACATAACAGGAGGGTTAATATGTCACCAAACTGGATCATAGTCTGGGGTTCACTGTCAGAACCTGGTTGAAATAGTTCCACATTGGTGTTATACATTGGTGTTATACATGAATTTAATGTTATACATTAAATTCCTCAATGCCGTGTTTGGTTTTTGCATTTCATGGGGACTTGAGGACAAAATGCAATTTTTTTTTGTCCTCAAGTCTCTTCGAGGGCACAAAATTGGTCCTGGTCACTAAATGGGGTCCCTTTAATTCAGCCCCAAAACTGAGTTTAGCTTTAATCTCCAACCTGTTTTCCTAATAGGTGTCAGGAGTGATGCAAGGACACTGAAAACTGACTTCTTCTATGCAAAATAAGAAAGAAAAACAATGGCCGTAAATGTCAGAGTCCTGGAGATATCCGATCTATCCTGGCGCCGCCGCGTCATCTGACAGAAGTACTGGAGGTCGGACGAATCAAAGATGCTTTTCCCTTTTTCTTTTTCCGAGTTTAAAGATTGAGATCCGAGACAAAAGAGATGCTGAACGCCTGCATGTGTGCGTTTCCAAAAGACAGAAAAGGTAGAAAAATAAGACCAGAAGCTCTGTTGTTGTCATCTACTCACTGAGAGAAGAGAACATTTAGAACCTGGATGAAAGGAGGATGGTTTGACACGCACTCGACGGGAAATAAAACCCTTCACAGAAACACGAGGATATCCAAGGCTACAACAGAAATCCTCTTCACTAAAAGGCAGAGCCACTACAAAGAAGCCCAACACTTAAAGATAAACAGACCCTGAGAAGACCACCGGTGGAAACGTGACCCGCTGGACATCGGTTTCAACCCCCATGTGATCCTTAAAGACGCTTCCACTGTGACATTCAACTGGAAAGCCTTCCTCCAGAGCCTGTTCAACATTATCAGGACTTAAAAGGAGCAGAAAAAACATCAAACAAAGGTTTCAACAACACTTTTGAGCTGAGAGCCGTCAGACGTAACTATTCCAGAAGAACCGTGAATTTGGGTCACAGCGCTGCAGACTCAACATTCTGTACAGTAAAAACCATGATTATATGAGATTATTCACAGTTATTTATCTATTTGAGTCTAATGAACAGTGGGGAAACTGGCATCTATGGCACAAATGACTGTTGGGTCTGGACCTGAGGTTCATCATAGGGTTAATAATGAGATTAGTAAACTATTCACACACACACACACACACACACACACACACATATATATATATATATATATATATACACACACATATATAGTTCTTATTACTTTATAATTATCAGTTTGCTACTTGTTGTTTCTAGTAGTACTTAATAATGTGCAATTGCTTGTTTTTCTCAGTACTGTTTTTCATTTTTATAGTCATTGTTTTGCTATTTTTTTGTGTGTATATTGGGTGTTTGTGTTGCTTTTGGAACCTTAATTTCCTGGCAGCTCTACCCAAAGGATGAGTAAAGTTCTATCTAATCTAATCTAATCTAATCTAATCTAATCATCTGTTAATTACTTTTATTGACTGATAACTGTTGAACCAACCAACCAACCAACGATCCATCATCCATCTTGTGCTACCAGTGGTCAAAGAGGGGGTTCACCCTGGATCTGTCTATAATCCTAATACTCTCATAAACAACAAACTCCTTTCAAAAATAACATCTTTTGAGCAGTTATTTCCACTCAGAGTTGAGGACCCTGACATCTGATATCTGGAGCCAGTTCCTATTATGAAACGTCCAATTGGTGCTGATTAAATGATTTGTCTCAAGTCCAGTAAAGTGTTCACAGAACATTATGAAGTTAGACTAAAGATAAACTTTGACCTTTTCTAAATATGACATTTTCTGCTAAAGTAACAAGCGTATGTATATAAGTAGATGGTGAATTCTTGAGTGATGGTAGAAATGTATTTCGAGGTCATGGCATATGTGACCTCTGGCCATTAACAACCGGTCCAAACTAATATGGATCCTAGCCAACATTCTGTTTTATGTCTGTATATTATGACTGGTGTGTTATTAATTTAAATTTTGTTTTGCAAAACTTGCATTGTACTCATCTGTGTTTAGGTATTTTCTATTTATGTTTTATAAATGGTTTCTAACCATGCCCTTCCTTTTGGGTGACAGTTCAACATCTGTCCAGGGACTGCACATAAAAAATAACCACTAGTTTAACTCTGATGCATTTACAGAAATGACCCTGATGAATACACCACTAAATAAATAAAAATAAACCTAAAAACAGAAATCCTGTGATCTAGTTATTACTGACATGTACAAGGTAGATTTCTTAAGCTTTAATTAGTGAAAGACCATAATGGAACTAATGGGAAGAAAAACCACATTTGAATAAAACCACTGACATTTGTAAATCATAGTTTTAACTGTGATTCTTTAAATTAACCTCTGTATTAGCTACAATAAGTCGGTTATATTTGCTCAGAACACCATTATCCTTTTAGTGAAAAGCTTCAGATCAGGATTGCTTCTCCTGTTGGAAAAACAGGCGTCTTTATTGGTTTCTGTTGCACAGACTGACGGTGCTCAACAACAGCAGCTTCAGCTCCTCTGACCTGTGAGCGCCGTCTTCTCCAAGGTCATGGGCGTGCACTTGTATTAGCTCCTGAGGCCACGTACCTCCCCATCAGCCACTGTGTGAAATATTAAGCAGCAGTAGAATTGGACAGGGGCTTTAAACTGCTTTGAGCAGATGCTCTGTGCTTTTAAGTGCTGAATAATACATTTTGGTTCAATGTCTCTGTCTCCATTAATGCCCCCGATAAACGCTGCCGGGATTTCACGTCTGCGTTATTATTTCTCATAAACACTACTCACACCCTGACAATCAAGATATGTTAGCACTCATAGCACCGTGCACACGCCCGTGCACACATGCACGTTTAGCATTTGGGTGCTAATGCTTGGTTGCAGAGCCAGTCAGGCGGATACCCGAACGGTCAAAATCACCTGCCGCCCAAAGGAACATTAAACTTAATTTTAAGAGTAATGGATCTCATCAGTCAGTGAACCCAGAGCATTACACTTGGACACGCATGAGTGCACGGTCATTAATTCAGTCGCACCGATACTTTGTCACGAGCATTGACCGCCTGCAATTACAGCAGCGGCTGCAGAATATGATCTGTTTTTAAAGTTTCCCTTTTTGGTTTTATCACACTTAAAACCCAACGTTCTTTCAATAGATGGGTGAACTTTGACCCTTTCCAAATGTATCATTGTTTATGCTAAAGTAACAGGCATATATGACTAGATGATGAATTCTGGAGTTATGGTACAAATGTATTTTGTGAGGTCATGGCATATGTGACCTCACCTGTTCTGTTTTAGGTCATTATATTTTCTGAAATTCCAAAGCTAATATTCCTCAATCTCTGCTTTTGTGGTATCTGTGTGTAGAAGGAAAAGACTAGTCATATACGTCTACTGTTTTGTGTAATAAACCTGCATCTGGAACATCAGAAATGTGTCATATAGATAAACGTATAGATAAGCAGTATGGACAGCGCGGTGGCGTAGCAGTAAGCACTTCCACATTATAGCTACAAGGTTCACAGTTGGTCCTCCAACGCTTTCAATGGCAGCTACACCTAATGTGCTAATTCCTCATGCAATAATACTAGGTACTGTGTGTATATTATGGGTAAATGCAGATACTGACTTTCCCTACAAGGATAATAAAGCAAGTTAACCTTTAACCTTTTAAACCTTTAGTAGATTGAGGTCACTTCCAACACATCTGGACACTTGGCCAATACTGGTGTTGTGGATCTATCTGCAGAACAAATGGAACATACTTCAACACACTAAAATCTTGATGTTCTTTCAGTGGTGGGGATCGAGTTGGGTCAGGGGGTCCGGTGTTAGCCAGCACCCCCTGGGGTCTTCTATGAGAACTGAAACCAACCGAACATCAGGTCACAAATTCACACTGTCGGAGTCAAATCATGAGTTTTGAGGCTGTTGAGTTTGGGTTGTTAGAGTTATTTGGTGTCAGGTGTTTCTGGAGTCGGATGTTTTCTGATGTGATTATTGATTCACAAAAACAGCTGCATGAACATTGTCAGTAGCCAATAGATAGACTAAGCCCCGCCCCTTCAGCTGTGTCCCATGGGACCTAACTTTGGAAGAAATACAATGGTGGTCAATGGAGAAAAACAAATAGTCTTTCAATAATTGTTTTTTGCTTTTAAACATATTGTTAGCCTCATACCATAGTTGACTAAGTTATATTTTTGGTCAAATTGTGATATCTACATAAAATGAATCAGCAGTGTTAGGAAAATAAAGTTATGCAGATATTACAATTTGGCCAAAATATGACTTTTGGCAATTATGCTATGAGGCTAACAATATGATGGTTGTCAATGTAAAATATAATTTAACAAGTCAGGACAGTCAGTTTGTGGTAAAGACGATGCAGAATCATCCAGTTTAGTGTTAAATAGCTGAATAGACTGCATCTGTATATCAACAACAGCAAAATAGCTGCTGAGTTTGACCTCAATTTCAACAGTAAAAGTATTATATATTATTATATATATAAGTGGTTTAATGGTTCCATCTTCAGACCCTGAAGAGGTCATGGACATAGACTGTTACTATGGCGACTCCTCCATGACTTTCAGGTGTGTAGTCTTTACATTAACAGATTTTCACAGTCTGACACTATAACAGTTTTACAACAAACTCATACTTTCTTCACTTATCTGTTAACTGACACACATCATATATGGGATGTCCCATTGGCCACAACTAAAAGGGGCGGGTACTTTAACTCCCTCCAGCACCAAACAGGAAAGAGCAAATGTCATAAATTAAATCCCTGATGCAAACATGAATCCAGTTTGTTGTGGGTTTTGTCTGGATGGAAGAAAAGATGATGAATATTTACATTTATGAGTTCTTCTGTGGTTAAATCACTGTTGTGGCGCCCCCTACAGGCAGGACTGTTGATCATTTAAGGACTTTGTTGTATTGTCATATATTTGATGTTTCCTTCCTTGAATTCAGAGTCAAAACCTGAAATAAAAACAACACCAACCCTGAATCTTCAAATCCAATGATGTAGCTTCAGTTATGTGGACATGAAGGTTAAAGTCATTCATAAAGACTGACACAGTAACAGTATTAGTGTTTGTCTTCGCAATAATCTCCTACTCTGATACTAAAAAGACGAGATATGGCCCGGTTCAGACCATCAGCCAAAACGTTGGTGTTTTTGGTCGGATCCATGTTGTAGCTGGATTGATTTTTTTGGACGTCTGGATGGAAAAAAAAACAGAAAGTATGTTTTTTTTGTGCAAATTGAATCCAAACCACATTTGGAGGCATTTTGATGTGACTCTGATTGGATTTCCGTCCTGCAGATTATCCGACTGAGTATGAAGCTGATGGTCTTTGTTCGTCCATACAAACCCTGTATAACCATTAGAGCTACTGAAGAAGAAAAATGAATATCACCATAGTTCACTCTTAAGAAATTTGAAGGTTAGTTTCACTGTATTCATTTGCAGAGTTTTGAATGTCATTATGAAGCTTAAGACACAACATCCATTCAACATTCATGTTGTAGAAGATGATGGTGTTTCCACGGTAACTACAGAGTCTCTGGACGTCCAAATGGGTCGTATCTGATGACCACGAAAAGATGAATAACTATTTTACACCACATATTTACGTTTTGATAGGATTAGTGAATGTTTGGATCTTTATGGGTTAAACATAAGTGATTACAAGCCTTGTGCAAGTTACTTCTTATCTGTTTCCAATCATTTACATCTTCCATATTAGCATTAGCCCATTAGCATTAGCCTGTTTTTGTTTCATCGCTGTTCAACATGTTTCAACAATATCTTTAAATGTTCTTCCTCCAATTTGTGTGTATTTTGGTAGACACCTATTGTACTGAGTTAACATAAAGAACTAGATCGGACTAAAACACTGTCTAATAATATGTTTTTTACTGCTGTACTTGAAGGTATGGGGGTTATTCAGTCAATCTGCAACTTCACCACTAGATGTCACCGAATATCACACATCGAACCTTTAAACAACATCAGTTTCCCAGCTCTGACTCTCACATGTCATTGCCATCAGCTGTTTAAGCCTTAAGCCTCACCTACCCAGAATGCCCCTGGAGGACCTAGGGGCCCATATTTATGTAAATGTTAACACACCTATGGGGAGTGATGAGCTCAGGGCTACAGACGCCTCACTCTAAATACATTCCACCGGTGTAATAAAACATTTCTGACTTAAGTCTCCGGGGTCGATAAATCCTCTCAAGGTCTATTTCTTTTTGCTTCATTTATTGTTGTCTTGGATTTGACCAGTGGTTGAAATGGTTCCATGTTGGTGTAAAGATGTACGAGACACATTCTAATGTCGCAACAACAAAGACTACAAATACTGATTGCAGTGAAGCAAATTATGGAAAGAATCGTACATAAAAACTGGAAAGAAGGAGCAAACAGAGGTTAACAAAGGTTAGAGGGTTATCTGAGTCAGAATACAGACATTTCAATGAACTGGAGACCGAAAAACAAAGACAAAAAGGCGAAGATATAAAATATTTGGAGATTAAGAATTCCACTGCATCCCAGAATGTATTCAATTTTATTGTATGTTGGAGCAGGAAGTGCCCATACTTGGTCAAAGGGGGCGGGGCTGAAGAGGGAGGTCATGGAGGAACTAATGCTAAATGCTAGCTTGCAGACTTTCTAGGCTCTTTTTTTTTTTTTTTAACTCATTTTAGTTTAGGTTCCACATTCAGACCAATATGATCTAAAGTAAAATAACCTATAAATACTGACAACTACAAACATGTGTTTTAGAGGCAAAAAAGTAAAATTACATTAGGGAAATATTTACATCTACAAACTGTCCTTTTAAAAAAAGCTAATAACACAAATATAAACAACCTGAAATTTCTTAAAAACAAATAAGAGCAATCTTAACATTATTCCTCAGTTTATCATTTCCACATGTACACAGTGGATCTACAAATACACACAACATTTACTAACAGGCACAATATTGGTACAATTACACTGAATTATATTAAAGACATTTCAGGTTGTTCATATTTGGTCTGGTTATTCACTTTTTTTTGTGAAAGGATAGTCTGTAAATATAAATATTTTCATGTAATTTTACTTTTTTTACACTAAAACAAAGAGAAAAACATTGAAGTTATCATTATTTATAGGTTATTGTGTTATTGTTTGAGTGGTCTGACCCACTTTAGATTATACTGGTTTGAATGTGGAACCTGAACTAAAATGACTTTAACTTAACTGAAATCTCTTAAAATGTGTGTTACTTTGGCTTTTGACTCAGTGTGAGAGGTTGGCTTTTATTGTTTCAATGTAGAATTACTTTTATTGTTTGTATTCATTCTTTTATGTGTTTTATTTGTTCTTATGTCTGTGTACAGAACTTTAGCCGACTGTGTTGTTTTTAAAGGGCTTTGTAAATAAAGTTGACTTGACTTAACATCCTTAATTAACATCTTCAGAGTCATTTTTCATCCTGTGGGATGGATTGGACTCTTGAGGGCCACTTTTGGACCGTGGGCCATATGTTTGACACCCCGGTCTGGTATTTGCCTAATGACATGGTTTCCCCGTCCTCCGTCCACTCATCAGTACAGATGATGTGGTTGTTGGTGGTTTCCTGTCGCTGTTGTTATTTCCCACTAATCCTGGTGTTACCAGCTGCGTTGTGCTGATTGGTCACACCATGCAGCCTCTAAACTCCTATGTGTGAACCGTTTATCATCTAAGTGGATTGACAGAGGATGGAACACATCTCCTGAGTGTTTGCTGATGTAGCCGCCTCCCTGTTATTCAATTACCGCCCAGCTGGCTTCCAGGAGACCACAAAGGCTAACAAGGCCCGATTCCAGGAATTCGAAAGGAGACGATGTGCAGTTATGTCAAGGTTCACCGCCGTGCCCCCCCACCCCACCCCCCAACGACACCTCTAATCCTTCAGCCGACGCCTCCATCCGGGCCTCGCAGATCGATGGCCATTGACAGCTTTAATTGATTTCTGTGGGAAAGAGATGGAGTCTCATCCAGCTAAAAGCCTGGATCCAGCTCAGCGGTGGACATGTTTGGATATATGGGTGTGGAGGGTCTAGGAAACGATACGACTGATGTGGATATGGACACGGTCCTGACACAGCAGAGGAAACACATGGGTTTACTTTAAATAATGGACCTGATCACAAACAGCACAGTGCAACCCTTTAATCACATGCATGTATTTACAGTAGTTATTTAAGGGGTTTATTTCATTTAGTTTTATTTATTTTTTACAATTATTATTATTTATATATTTATTATTTTTATCTAGTAGATGCTTATTTATTTTAATTTTATTTTATTTATTTATTTTCCCTGTATTTACCCAGGAATTTCATCCATACATCCACACTGAAAATGTACTTAAAATGCAGTTCTAAAACCAAACATAAAACACCATCAGTAATTGGAAAGGTACTAAAAGTGTAACACAGAAACAATTTCTGTTTATTTTATCCACATTTTAGTTTAGTTTTACCCTCTTTTATACTAGTTTTACTAAATCTTCATCTCTTTAAACCATCTTTAAGTCTGATTTAATCATCAAATAGTTTGGTTTTACAACCTTTTAGACTTATTTTAGCTCATTTTCGTGTCTTTTAACAACTTTTTGTTTAGTTTTATGGCCTTTTATACCGGTTTTACCAACCTTTAGTCCGTAGAAACCAGCTTTTAGTTTGGTTTTACTATCTTTTAGACTAGTTTTACCAATGAGCTTCATACTTTCACTCTGTGGATACATAGTGTTGATTCGTTGGTGGTGATGCTCCAGGTCAGTAAGACTGTGTAAAATGAACCAGAGGTATAGTTTCTAACATGATCAAGAATAACTGTGCATGTTTTACTGCTGCTTCTACACACTACAGATCTTATTTATGCGGTGACATCATGCCTTCTGTCCTCAGTATCTGGTCAGTTCCTGTTGACGTCAGCTGTTTAATCCACCAGCTCTGAAAGCCAGACTTCAAAACCCACAACAGCTCATTGATCAAACCCAGCACATGCATCAATGGATGCACGGTGAACGCCAAACTCGCCGCCCCAGCCCCTTTGATTACCCCTTTAAAACTGGAGGACGTAAATGGCGGGACATGGTTTGATTGCTGGAGAGTCTGCACGTTTCCCTTAAATACCATTCCAGTTTTTTACAGACCAATCAACGGCGCTGCACCGCTTAATTAAACTCCTTGGAAGTTTTTGGTATTCATCATTTCGGATCTTATTTGAAGTCTCCGGTTCAATAATATGCAGATTTCTTGTTTTACCTCGGCAAACAGATGGTGTGGAGAGCGGCAGGCGAGCTGGATGTCTTTGGATGGTTAACAAAGTGTGAGGGAAATGGATTTGAGCTGAAATCAGAATCAGAAGCAAAACACGGAGAGGGGTCACGTTCAGAGGAGTCTTTCAGATAAGGAAATAATGTTGTTAAGAGCATCTCAACAGCCGAAGACGTCACTCGTATTGTAAAAAGAAACAGGAGGAAGAAAGGGTTTTCTGCCAAACACAGATGCACAGAGCAAAGAAAAGCTCAGAAATACGACGCAGTAAGAGGTGATGTGGTTGAAGTGGACTGATCAGATCTCTAATGGATCCATTTAATAAGATTACACTGGGAAACACAACTAATCCATAATGTATATGGAAATAAAGAGATATAAAGACCGTCTGTTGTTCTGTTAAGATGCCGATACAAACTTAGCAAAACTAGATTTCTGTATATTTTCATCCTCTTATTCATACAATATATATTAAATGTCTGGCACATTGTCATTAAAAACATATCCTGCACTTTTTACCTTCTCAATAATTGTCTTTTTTATTTGTTTCACTTTACAGACCATATTTAGGGTCTCATTCTGTTCAGACGTTCAGCAGATCTTTACATCTCCTACTTTAAGATCATTGAATTAGATTCATGACAGATGGTATTTTGCATATCTCTTCTTTCTTTAATGCCCTATCTACATTATATTTGATATTTTTTCCTAAATGTTCTTCCTTTTCTTCTTACAGTATGTGTCAAATGTCCTGTTTATTACCTGTAAAATCATATCCTGTATCATGTTTTCATGTATCTTTGACCTTTTTTGTCTTGCCAGCATCTGTTTTACTTTAACAACTAAATTTAGGGATTTTCTTGTGTTTTATTATGAGGGAAAATATAAAACAAAGCTCTTTTCAGGTCTCCTGCTTTAATATGTCGATAAACTAGAGTCAGGACAGATGGTATTCTGCATATTTGTTCTTTCTTTAATGCCCAGTCCACATGGACACCAACACTTTTCTACATTTTCCTCTTATTCTTATAAAGATACCTTTAACTTTCAGCCTTTACCATCTGCTTTAGCTTCTCCATTTTCCCCTCAGATGTGGTGAATTGTTCCAATTTTTCAGAAATTTTCAATTTTCATGCCCACAAATCTGGTTCCTGAATGCTTCGATCTTCCATTAACTTAGGGAAAACAATAAAATAGACTGGAATTATGTTGACAGGTGTTAAAAACTCTCTAAATGACAGATTGTATCTGATTTGCAAAGTTTTATTCTGCACACCGAGTTGGTAAAAACACGTTTTTACTTTGAATGTATAAAATATGGTAAAATAATTCAAATTTTTCAGAAATGTGCAGTTTTCTTGTCCATAAACCTCCCTCCTGTGTGTTTAGATCTTCCATCAATTTACAGAAAACATTATAATAGACTGGAGTTATGTTGAGATAAATGTGAAAACAAGATTTTAGTCAAATACGATCAAATTTTCATAGAGATGTTTTTCTAAATGGGTATGTTCCATCTGTGGTTCCCATCATTTTATCAGATATCTATCATATACATGAAGGAAAACACTAAAATAAACCATCATTTCTGTCAAACTTTAACCTGTGAATGATAAAACTAAAAAAACTTTCAGATGCAGATGACGGAGTTGGAGTTTTATATCTAAAATACGGTAAAATAATTAACATTTTAGAAATGTGCCTTTTCTTGCCCTTAGACCCCCTTCCTGTGTGTTTAGATCTTCAGCAAACACTACAAAAGACTTGAATTACGTTGAGATTAATGTAGAAATAAAATGATTATTCAAATAAGATCAAAATCCCATCACCGTCTACATCTAAACAACACTAGGATTAAACTTCTGTCCATATTATAATTATTTTATGAATGATAAGACTAAAGAAACGTTCAAGTGCAGACGATGCCGTGGGAGTTTTCAGTTTCCTCCATGTGGACGGTGTTAAAAACTCTCCCGGTTCTACAAAGCTTTATTCTTTGACGGTGTTGGTAAAAACATGTTTTTTTACTCTAAGAAAAGTGAAATCCCATTTGCATGTTCAGCCACATGTACTGACACTTAACTGCAAGAATGGAAATTAAAGTAATTAAAAAGCAGCGTGCAGCTTCAGAAAATCACCCCCAAACGTGTTAATATTAAACACAGTCTGAATTAAATTAAAAAAAACCCATGTGCCTCAATGCAAAGAAAAGCCTCACCCATTATACGTGCAATGATTTTTTAATCTGCGTTTAGTAGGCGCCTGGAAGCAACATTTAATTTGCCTTTTGTAATTGCATTACGGTAGGTTTCATATGTAAAACTTCAGTTTAATAATTAAAGGAATCTAGTCGTTGGTTGATTGTAATGAGGGATCTAACCCCCCCATGTTAACACACACACACACACACACACACACACACACACACTGGGTAAAGAAATGAAGTGTGGTTTTAGGGGATAAAACAGCATTCAAGCATCAATCTGCAGTTTTTTCCATCTTGATCTGATGTATTAATAGGTTCATGTTAATGTGTTTAATCTCACCTTTGACTGTGTCACATTTAACAACCTGTGACTTTAACCCTTTAAGACCCACACATCCACAGGCGACCAAAACCATCTACTGATCTAAACTGTCTAATACCTGTTGATCCATTAATCAGTACATGTTAATAATTGGTGTAAAATACAGTTATTCATCTTTTCATGGTCATCAGATATGACCCATTTGGACGTTCAG
>JAPQRQ010000011.1:18652277-18671260 GCA_037367365.1 Apogon talboti | reverse complement strand
GTTACCATGGAAACACCATCATCTTCTACAACATTGATTCACCAGTAAAACCCATGGAGTTGGATCAATGACAGTGGGTAAAATGAACAAAAATGAATAAAAAAAAAACCCTACAAAATAATAATGTGGAAAAAACAAATGTAAAAAAATTACTAAACAAAAGTAAAAAAGAATATAATAAGCAACAAAATGAATGCAAACAGCCTATGTAATGAATAAAACAAACAAAAATGAATAATAAATCAACAAAATAATAAGTAACATTAATTAAATTAGCCACAATCTGAACTCAATTGGAAAAAAAGCAAGAAAATGAACAAAAAAAATGAAAGTTTTTGTTCATTTTAACAAAATTAACAAACACGACAAAAATAAAAATCAAATAATACAGAACATGGAGGAAAATAAGCAATAAAATGAACGAAATGAATAAAAATCTAAACACTGATTCACCAATAAAACCCATGGAGTTGGATCAATGACAGTAACTGAAATCACATGGGTTTTTAGGTTTAGTTATTGGTATATTTTGCTGAAAAAGTCACTTTTTCTTCAGTTTTCTATGCGTCTGATATAATATCCCTTAACTGTAATCTGAGCTTTTATGAACATCTACATGATCAGTCCATTAAATACAGGAAAATACATGATTTACACTGAAAAATATGTAAAATACAGAGGATAATCTGATAGTAAATGGTGATAAATGACTTAAGAAAGGTTAAATAGAGAGAAAAATTCATTTAGGAACGGACATTAAAGTAACTCTGGGTCTTTAAGGGTTAAACTGATCAGAGAATGAGGATGAGATGCAACCAGATGATGACATTAACAGAAGAGCATCAGTCAAATAAGGTGGAAATGACCATAACCCCTGTTATTTCTGCTCCAGGTCAATGGAACTGTGTCCTATTTAGAACCCCTGACCTACAGGAATAAGGCTCCAGTTTTATTTTTATTGCCAACATCAGTGACTTTATAACCAGTTCTTGCACAAGTGTGGGCAGCTATAAATCTCGCCTAAGCCGTGTGCCAATCCCAACTGGTGGATACGACTGTTATCCTTTGAGAAATTTCCTTGATGCCTAACGAGGCATTTAAGCTCCGGCCGTCGCCTTCGGAAAGAAAGGAAGGATCAAAAAAGAAAGAGGCCGTAATGTCCTCATTCAAATTTGACACAGTTGAAGGAAAACGCTGACCGCTGTGAAGTGGTGGAAGTGGGAAAAGGGTGATGTGCGCTGCTATTCAGCACTTTTTCAGGACCAGGCGAGTATTAGAGCCAGGACTTTTCTGTTAGATTTAAGCTTCTTCAGTCAAATCCCCCCGGTGGTCTGGAGAATCAGGGAAATAATCTCAATCCTTGCATCACTTTTCATCATTCCCCCACTCCAAAACTATTTTTTTTAAAAATGCATATTAAATAATCATAAACATTCCAAAAAAGCACATTGGAATATGAACGCCGACAAACAGCAAACGCAGCATTTTGGACTCTTCCAACGGCGGTTCCACCACTTTTAAGAGGAACTCTGCCTTCATTAAACAGCTTTGAAGTCATTACGTTCCCTATAACAACACATTACGTATGTGTTGTTATTGGGAGAATGGACGCTCTAAGGTTTACAGAGCTACGACACAGTAGATGGAAACACAAGCCACGCCTTCATTTCACAGGCGTTGACCATGGCAGGGCTGCGAAAACAAAGAGGTGGGTGTGGCCAGAGGATGGAGGAAGAAGAACAGAGTGAGTGACCACACCAGGAACAAGACCAGAGTCTGCCTTGGTCCAGATGGAGAGAGCTGACAGAAGCAGCCTCATGCAAACGGATGCAGACCTGGCCTTGTTGTACTGGTGACATCAGTTCTCTACTCCATGGATCTCAGTGGATTTGTGCTCCTGATGATGCCATTGGTTGTAACGGTGTTGACTGGGGGGTTGACAAAAGTCAATAAGTGCTTCCAAACTGAAGGGGGCGCTCCATAGAGAAAAAATACTACAAAAACAGCGAAGATGATAAAATCTAACATAGTTCCTCTTAAAGTAGAGTTTGTTTTTTCCTTTGGAGTCGACAGCCGAGATAATATGAGTTTCTAATTCTTGAAAATCTGGGCTGACTCACTCAGACTATCGGGGATAGAAGCAGGAGAGGAAGGAGGAGAGCTGCCAGTGATTGATCGGTGAAGCTGCCGAGCGGAGCTGTGAGGGGGGATTGGGAAAGCTCAGATTTGAGAATATGCCAATAACTCATTTCCAAAAAGAAATAAACATCAGTTGCATTTACAGCAAATCAGAGATGCGCCAGAGAGGAAAACATGTTCATTTTCATATACAAATGCTTGACAACTCCTACACCGCCCAGGCAATCAAGTAATAAAATCACCATTTCTGGCTTCATCAAAGCAAATAAGGATATGCCACTGCAACCGGAACATTTGGGTGGCTAATTGATTGTTCTTCTTCTTCTGTGTTTTGGTGAAATTATCAGCATTATGCAGATGCGTGGCTGCCACGGCGTGTACATAATGTATAAATTCAACAGTGGGTGATGTGGACTTGACAGCTGCAGGACGTGGCAGCGTGAGGAAAGGCCACGGGGTTGTAATATGTATTCATGTTCAAGCAGAAAGCGCTCTCTAGCTGGAGGTATCAATTATTTTTTAACACCTGAGGGCTTTCTGCAGGAGTCGAGTATCTGAAGCCCTCCCCTCAGGACAGGAAGCTACAGTCTTAGATTTCGACACATCATCACCACACGACGCCGCAAAGTGAAGGAATTTAGCTCTGAAATACTTGCCAGATAAATAAAGATTCAGAGAAACAGAGGTTACAGTCACTGTGATGAGCAGAAAAAAACAGGTGCTATCCAATGTCAAGGCGTCAAAGTCCACATTTTACACCATCACACACACTGCACACATATATACGACATGTCAGAGGGTATTTTTGACAGCATCACACCATGCACTTCACTGTATGTATATATGTATATGTATGTATGTATGTAGGTATGTATGTATGTGTAAGTGTGTGTGTGTGTGTGTGTGTGTACGTATGTGTGTGAAGGGTAAAGTTTTAGTGTTGGATCCGTTCTTTCAGTCCTGACAGTGTTTAACTGTAACAGGAGGATTGACGTCGATGCTTTGGGGGGAGTCGCCTCCTCCCCCATTCTGCCGACCCCTCTGACTCGTGGCGTGTTCTGCGGTGGCAATCGCAGAATCAGAGGCGGAGCTGCTCATTGAAGCAGCTCAGTGTCGGCCCGGTATCACAGTCGACCATGTGGCTCTGAGAAACCTTTTCTCATGCAACAACAGTTTTGTTTATGCTTGGCTTGAGTCTTGACACCATACTGTATAGTAGGATTATGCAATCATTCAAGTAGCAACGGCCGTTATGCTATATGCTAACCTCTGCAGCGCCTTCATGCCGTTTTGGACAGTAAACAACAAAACTTCTAATTATTGTTTCAAACTGCATTCAGCTCTGTGACAACTGAGACAACAATTCAACCAAAAAACACTGACCTTCTGGAAAACCAGTATTTAAACAAAGGATGACATTGAGTTTGTTTTGGAGATAACTTCAGCTTTTTAGTTCAGCTATTGACACGAACTGTACAGAAAATGGAGGTGATTGTCTAAAAACAGAGCTAAGCTAACAGAGCTAAGCTAAAATGTAAACTTTCAGCTGACACGTCAACATTAGAAGAGACAGTGGTATTTTGTGCAACTGTCAAATGGAAAAAATAAGCGATTTAGAAAACAATTGAAAGACGCAGAAAATCATCAATAACAAAAATAATAAAACAGTAAATAAAATCAACAAAAAATGCACAAAATATCCACTAAATCCAACAAAGATGCACAAAATGCTCAATAAAATGCACAAAAATTACAGCAAGTATCAAGACAATGAACAAAGGGGCACAAAATAGCCAGCTAAGCTAACATAGCTAAGTTAACAGAGCTAAGCTAACAGAGCTATACTGTAAACTATCAGCTGATGCAGTACGTCAACATTATAATAGACAGTGGTATCTATGAGTTTGAGTTTTTGAATAAAACTTGATGATTCCATAACACAGACGTGGAAACAATGATCCTTATCCTTCATTCAGTGACTGATCCAGTCTGTGGATACATAGGGTTGGTTCCATGGTGGGTTTGGTCCCAGACTGACCCCTGCTGGTCAGAGATTGGAATATTAATACTACAGAGAACTATTTTAAAACTACAAATAACTTTTTCTTTTCAACAACTTTAACTCCGAACCAAAAACCAGCCTTTAAAATAAAGGCGTACAGACATGACACTAATTGTGATAGTGAGTTTCATCGTCACCACCGTCATGTAGTTGATGTCACAGAAGAGTGGAAACTGTGACAGACTCTCAAAGGAAAGTCACGTCTTCATCTACAGAAATAAATTGTACTAAACCGAAGCCCAGTAGTGATGAAAGGAGGTGTGTATTACAGCGTAATGATTCCACTTCACAGCCATTTCCATTGACAAAGACAGGAGCGGAGATAAAACAATAAAACTGACAGAGGGTCAGTTTACATTAAACTCTGAAATTCATGTTAAATAAATCTGAAGTGAATTATATCAAAGTGGAAGGAGATTGCATTTGACTTGAAAGAGGAAAGTTCTGAGTGTTAATTCCTCTGAGGAAATGAACACCTGGATTTTTATCCATTTCATTTCTCTTGAAAGGCTTGTTTCTTTTCTCTCCGGAGACAGAACTAAATATGTCAGATGTGATTTGCTGATGTATTCCTTCACTTCATCCATAAAAAAACCCTCTCAGCTTATAGTAAACAGGCCTCGAATAGAAAGCAGGAGTCCATTAACAGGTGGGTCAGTAATAAAGGCCAGAGGTTGAATTGACATAATAAAGGCCTGTTAGCAACTACGGGATATGGTAAAAAACAAACAACAACCTCTGGATAATGTGATTTTAACAAACTGAACAATAATCAACAATCCAGACATTTTAACACTCATCTTCAGTTTTATTGTCTAATGTCAACAAACAAGTTTATTTTTAAAATAGTTAAGGTGTTGTGTGTAGTAGGATAGTATGAATGAATGCAAGTTAACCTTCAACCTTTAACATTAATGCTAATGCTACTGCTAATTCTAGGTGTTGTTTGTATTAGGATGGGTAAAATGCAGAGGCAAATTTCACTATGTGGATAATAAAGTGAGTTAACCTTTAACCTTTGGCACTATTGCTAATGCTAATGGTAGGTGCTCTGTGTATCAGCCAATCCGTTACTATGACAACAGGTCCTATGTACATTGCATTGGTTGCATATCTCCAAATGTAAACATGTCAATATGTATTGTCAAATAAAATTAAAATGAAAAATGTCTTCACTTCATCCTTGACATAACAAATATCTGCTTTTGCTGTTGGTGAAATGTCATTTTATTGGCCAGTAATGTCCCATTTTTTGGCTTTCCCTTAAAAAACCCAAATCAGCCCATTCATGTGTTCATCCCTGACGTGGACGAATGGAAAAACCTGACGTTTTCCTCATTCACACTCTACATACAACAATGGACCTTGTTGAGCATTGATCCTTGTGGCTCCTGTAGATAATTACTGATTCTTGGCCTTCCATTGCACAAACGTCGCCATCGCCGAGCACCGAGGGGCGCACATACAGTATCTTTAATTCAGGCCGGTCGTCTTTGTTACTGTATCTCCTCCACTCCCACACAACGTCGCTGCATAAACCCGATAGTCCTCTGAGTCAGAGTCGATGTAAACAACACGAGAGCGTCGTGTCCAGCCAGAGCCGAGCGGCAGAATGGATATCAACCCGGCGACATGTGATTTGCATAGACAGCACAGAGGGATTAGGCTATGATCTGCAGCGTCTCAGGGAAAAGCAAAGCAAAATAAGAAATAAAGGAAAAAAATCCGCCGCTGTAATTCATGAGCAACCCGAGCCTGCAGATTTGTTTTCATGTGATTCCAAGCAGCAAATCCCGATCAGACAGTTATCCTGATAGGAGGAGAAAAAAAAGAAAAAAAACATGCCGGCTTCATTTAAATATCTGCACTCCCAACTTTTATCAATGACAGACAGACAACGGCGTGTCAGGCGAGCATCATCGGGCATTATGTTCCCGTTTGCCTCCGTATCTCTGATGGCTGTGCTGCAAAAACAAACAACAGGTCTTTCTATTTCTTTGCACATTTTTTTTAGACCTGATTTTGTTGCTTTTTTCACCACGTTGCCCTCTGACAGGCCTGTGGGGAGGTAATTTTTTAGGTGGAAGATATATGTGCATGAGTGTATTTTTAAAGGCGCAGGCGAGGCTGACATTATACCTGCTAGCGTGAGGGAATCCCCAGTGGCACCTTGTCGAGCGGCCATGTCAATTGTTTGTTTGCATACTGAATAGCTCCGGGCGCCGTGTTGTCTCGCTCTGAAAATAAGCAGCTCATCACTACCCAAGGACCAACAGGAAATCCGAACGCCAAATGGGAAAATTCAGCAGGAGCGGCAGTCATGTAGCTGTCATTAAAGGTAAAGAAATACATCTGCACAATGATGGAGATGAGGCGGCGGGTGAAGGATGACGCCAAAAAGGCACATTCAGGGAATGTCAGCAGACAGGAAGACCAGGAGATGAAGGTCTGGACCAGATCGGCCTAGGTGGACTGGTTCAGGTTCAGGTTCAAGGAAGGACTTTGATAAACAGGTCCGGTCCTGTGCAAAAGTCTCAGACCAGCATTAGATTTGATCTGTTCGCTAAAGTTATGATCAACACATTACAGATTTTGTTAATCTGGAATCTCCACTCATCGTACACTTTGAAACTGTTTTTTCCAAGGATAAAAACTGAATTAGGAAAAAAATCTTTCAGGCTTTCGGCTCCTGATGCCTGGAACCAGCTTCAGTCTGAGCTCCATCTACACACACTGACTCCTTTGACTGATTTTAAAACTCTAGAATAAAGACTGTTGGTCTGTAAATGTTTCAACTAATTGTATATGGTTTATTTCTTTTTTTGCAAATGCTTTTATTACTGTAAACTGTAATGGCTGCAGTCTTGGCCAGGTCTCCCTTCAAAAAGAGATCCTCCATGTCAGTGAGACCAACCTGGTTAAATAGAGGTCAAACAAAAAAATGAAAAAAGGATTGATCAGCCTGTGCATCAACATATCAACTCGTACAAATACAGCTGCAGGTATCAATTATTTTTATAATCGATTAATCTATTGATTATTTCCTTCAATTCGATTCAACAATTATCTGAACACACAAAAAAAGGGCGTCAAACAGGCAGAAACATTTGTTATTCCTATAACTTGTTCTGGACATACATACATATTTATATATTTAAAATATAGTTGGATGATGGTATTGATGTGATATTATGAATTCACTGTTGACTGTTGTAGGTGAGGAAAACACCTGAAAAGGTGACGCATCGACTACAGATGACAGTCGAAACATGTCGAGGTTGAACAAAACTGAGGCATGATGCTTTGTCTGAGGAGAGGAGCAGTTAAATGCAATGTGTGTATCATCGAGTGTAAAAGTGGACATTTCACGACTTCAGTATTTCATGTTTTACACACAAGAGAATGTATGTCATTATCACATTACTCTATTAAACCATGTTGATTTATTTCAACAAACGTTTACAAAAACTGTCAACGCTGACTGGCGTTCAAACTGAAAATCACAGCAGGTCTAATATTTGTTCCTCCAAAGCTGTGCAGTTTTAGTGTAGTTCAAAAGCATCCATCATCTGCTTCTTTTACAGACACTGCATCTCTTTCTGCCCTGGCTAGCTCTCTGCATATAGATTTACATACATATATAAATATACATACATAAATAGAGCAAAAATACAACTATCAATGAATTACAAAAAATGGGTTATACAGATAAAAACTGTGGAAAAAGGCCAAAAAAAAACAGTGAAACTCACCAAAAACACTCCAAAACAGCACTATCACTATTATTTACAAGAATTTACCGCTAAAACACAGCTAAAATCTCGCTAAAACACAGCTAAAAGTAATAAAATCCTTCCATCCCTCTCACCGACTGCACTCTGCTGCTCTCAGCTCCGCCCACTTCCACCCCTAACCCTCAGCCAATGCAGGCCTCTACCCTAATGTTATAGACCAATAGAAAGAACCCAATCTCATCTGAAACATGCCGGTTAAATGTTGTCAATAACAAGAACAGTTCAGGAGTTACGGTAATTTGAAGGCCGTGAAATGCTGAATGTGTCACCGGCAACACAATCGTCTTAAAAGGGTAAACATAGATGTACTCTCCAGATGACATTTAGTGTTGAATTCATGCAAAGAAAAGATGTGACCGTGTCTAAGGTGAAGAAATAAATGTGCAGACTAATGGAGACAAAAGACAAACCGAGCGCCAAGTGTCTGGATAAAGTGAGTATTCTGAGACGTAATGGATCAGACTTGAGTGGAGTCTTTACTAACTCACTTAGCAGGATGATTGGCCTTGATCTGAAATGAAAAAGCTGGTTGTGGAGATGAAAAGCAACTTGTCGTGAGGCTTTTACTTTGTTATTGCTGATAAGGTCAAAGTTTGCGAAACCTCAACATGAAAGTAATTCCCATCTTTTAATATGATAATGAACTATTTTCAATTAGTGTTTACCCTGAAGCTTGAAAGCTCAAACTTTCCAAAAAGGGTTGAAAAGCATGATGAATGTGAGCTGCATGGTGAACGTTAGCGCGCAACGTTAGCGGCGAGGACTGGGAGGTAAATGTGCAAATAAATCACAGCTTTTTTCCCTCCTTTTGGATCCAAATGAAAGGGATGAAAAGGGATTTTAGAAAGTATCTGGATGATATGTAGAGGCTGAACCATGGAGAACATGCTCACAGAGTCAGAATGGAGCTGCTCCTGAAATGTCAATGTGAGTCTATTGCATTTGATATTGGAGTAAAAACTATTCATTTCACATAATTTTACATGATTACAGTGTTTTCCGTCTGTCTGTGGAAGAGTTCAGTGGATAGGTGAGGAAGTTTATCAAAACGTATGAGCTGCTATAAAGGATTTCCTAAGTATATTTCCTCTTCTTCTTGCATTATTCTGGATGCACTGATCAATATTAGTATCAATACTGGTTGATTTAACACTTCAGTGATGACGATGCTCATCTACTGTGTAAAATTCAAGGTTGTTTCATGGATTTGTATCATTCAAAGGCTGAAGGATGTTAAAACAGTCCAGTTTTTCCATGTGCTCTTTAGTATCATAACCACCAACTGAATATAGTCAACACACTCTGGCTTTGATTTCATACTAGGACGTCATGTTTCAATGGATGTGATTATCAGGGTTGGTTAGAGTTAAGGAGAAAAGGTCAGAGGAAGGAAAAAAACACCTAAGAAAGAAAGAAAACAGACACATAAATGCAACATGAAATAGGATGGAAACCTTGGACTGACCTCTGACTTTTGGTTTGTTGACCTGGATTAAAGATCATTTAAGGATGTTTGTCACTTTTGTCAAAATGAAGTGGAGTTCAACCAAACTCTGGTTTCTGTTGGTCAGACTGGCCCTTCTGTACTCCCCCTCCATCTACATGTATTGTGTTGTTTCTAGGCCACTGATAGTGATTGATTCCGTCATGACGAGAAAAGTAATTCAGCACCGACACCAGCACCAAAACTCGGCCTTAGCGTGTTAACTGTGCATCCACACGTCCACATAAACAGGCTGTGGCGAGCGGACGCTGGTGAACATGCTGTAAAACTCCAACATGAAGGTACGAGCCAAGGCCCAGATACAAATGTAAGCTAGCGTAAACTGTGTCATGTCTGTATGATACATGACACACTGTCTGTTCAACACACCTCGCACATGCACTCAAGGAAATCAATTTACATGTGTTGCACAGCTCTTGCGTTCTTTTCTGCACAGCTCTGGGGAGAAGCTGTACGGTTGGTCCGCTGGGCTGGCAGCTCGCTACTCCCTCGGGATAAATCCCTGTGCATCTCGTCTCAAAACGCTACTTAGAAAAGCCCAGAGGGACCGCAGCCTCCGAGGGCCTCGTCTGCAGCAGCAAACGCCGAAGAAGTCTGCGCTCGGATGCATTTAAGAGGAAATGACAACCTGAAACGACGGCGCTGCCACTGCAGGGATCTGAAACGATGTGTCACAAACGATTCCACGCATCGGAAACAACTCTACGCATCGGAAATGACTCTACGCATCGGAAATGACTCTACGCATCGGAAATGACTCTACGCATCGGAAATGACTCTACGCATCGGAAACGACTCTACACATCGGAAACGACTCTACACATTGGAAACATGACTACACATCGGATACATGACTACACATCGGAAACGACTCTACGCATTGGAAATGACTCTACGCATCGGAAACATGACTCTACTCATTGGAAATGACTCTACACATCGGAAACATGACTCTACGCATCGGAAACATGACTCTACTCATTGGAAATGACTCTACGCATCGGAATGGACTCTACGCATCAGAATCGACTCTACGCATCAGAAAAATGACTCTACGCATCAGAAACATGACTCTACGCATTGGAAACGACTCTACACATCGGAAACGACTCTACGCATTGGAAAGTGACTCTACGCTCACATCTGAAACAACTCTATGCAGACATCGGAAACGAGTCTATGCATCGTAATTTAACTCTAGGCATCGTAAATGATTCTATGCTCACATCACAGAGGGCTCTTCTTATGGGAGATAACTCCACACATTGGAAAGTATTCTACGTATCAGAAACAATTCAATGCATCATAAACGACTCTACACATCAGAGTCACATTGGAAAGAACAGTACGTATCGGAGTCGCATCGTAAAACGCATCGTACATCCATTTACAGTCAGAGGAGGACAATAAAAATGTAATGATATCAACTATTTATGAACCATTTTCTGTGTTTTATTACTATTATTAAAGTCCTTAAAGCACTTTGGACTTTGCTATAAGTAAAGACTATTAGTGATTATTGTAATAATTATACAGATTGAGGATTACAGCTGAAAAGTGTTTTCAGTTTTAATGGTTTATCAGAGACAGCACAAATAAACTACAGTTGAGATGAATTTAAGAGTCTGGTTTGGTTATGATTTGGTCCTGCACACACACACACACACACACACACACATATATATATATATATATATATATATATAAAACCAAGATTTGATTGATTGATTGATGAAATTAAATGTTGAGATGTAAATGCAATGATCAGTCGATTAGTTGTTGACTTGATGTTTATCAGCAACGACTTGGATTGGTTTTGAGTCATTTTATGGGATGATCGATTGGACTGAATCATTTGAGTAATACTTTGAGTATAATTGATTGGGGTTTTTTGTAATTTTTGAGGTAAATCCATTGGGTTCAGTCATTTTTAGAGGATAATTAATTGGTTTAAGTCATTTTTGGATGATAATCTACTGTTTTGAGTGACTGTTAGTAGCTAATTGATTGGTTTTCCTCAATTTTAGATGGTAATTGTTTTTTGTCTTTCTTTTCAAGACAATCAATTAATTTTGTCATATTCAGACAATAATCGATCATTTTTGTATGATAATCCATTACTTTATATAATTTTTAGAGGATGATTGACTGGTTTGAGTCATTTTCACAGTAGAATCAATTAGTCATTTAACGAGAATAATCCATTGTTTGAACTAATTTTTACAGTATAATGAATTGGTTTTGAGTCATTTTTAGAATAAAGAAGAATATCCTATGATGGTAACTGAATATATTCAGGTTGTGAGATAAACAACACATCTGAGAACGTCATTTTCTGACATTTTATGATCAATTAAACTAGACGTTAATGGATCTGAATGTTAAGTAGAGGAGGGAAGCATCACAAGAAGCATCTTTATTTCAGTGGATTTCTGGTGCTGAAGCTGAAAGAACCAGATGGTTCCCAAAAGAGGAAACAAGGATTTGGTGTTTCTTTAGTTGACTCTTTTTTTTTTTCCTCTTTCCTCTGCTGTCTTCATCTTGATTTAACGTTGTGAAATGTTAATGTGAAAGACAAACTGGGCTCTAAACCATGTAAGAGATGGTTATTTGTGGTTTTAATGATCAGACCCATAATTATAATGATAACATGTTTGTTCGACACCAAATTAAGTAAAATGACAAAAGACAGAAAGTGTTTGAGCAGAAAATGTGAACAAAATAAACCCTTAAGACGAAGGCGGCGCTGAATTCTGCTCCATTAGTGGATGCAGATGCTGGGGTTATTTGCTATTTGTGTCTTTAGTTGTTTTTGGGGTTTTTTATCCCCATTTGTGCAGAGAAATCTTCATTATACTTGTACAGTGCTGTGTAGAAGTCTTGGTCCGCCTCTAGATTTGTTGTTTTTGCAGGATTATAATGAGCAGACACTTATTTCTCAGTATTTTTTTCTTCAGATACTACAAAACACAGGAAATGCAGCATATACACAGTATTAAAACATGAAGTAAGTGGCTTGTACAGTATTTAATGTGACCTCTGATCCTGTGAAAACATAGCTGAAACCAACAGAAATACCTGATGTGTGTTGAGTCTAATCTGGTGTAAAACAGCAGAACATTAATGCAGTAAATCTCAATTTCTCTTGAAAGAGTTAAAAATATGTGAAGTGCAAATTGAGGTCATACTGAAACCTGGAAACTTTGTTCTTTAACTTTGGTTTTTAATGTTGTGCATAAGTGTGTTATAACTTTAGTGAAACAAACCCAATGATGCTGAAGACTTTTACACAATATAGTGTAAATAAATGTTTCAACTCTTTCAGCCCCTTAAAGAGCATAAATCCAATATAATACAGATGAATAACATCTCATGACCTTCATTTACACTACATTTATATATTTGTTCTATGCAGATATATTAAATATCGGACTAAAAAGGGATCTGGATGTTATTGGATGGAAGTATTTTTGCTCATTTTCTCCTAATTTTTGAAGGATTTGTTGACTTTAATACCACATTTCAAGCTTTTTTTTCTGTGTTTTTCAAGTATTTTGCATATTTTATTCTCATTTTACAAGTCGTTATGCATTTTATCCTATGAATAACTGAGGTAAAACTGTATTTTACACTAAGTATTGACATGTATTGATAGGAGTAGTGGATCTACAGGTATTAGACAGTTTAGATCAGTAGATGGTTTTGGTTGACGGTGGATGTTTGGGTCTTTGAAAGTTAACAACAGCATTGGATGTTTGGTTAAACTGTCTCACATAAATGATTTGTTGTTTTTTATTAAAACATCCATGCAGATGTCATTATATGCCAATAAAATATCTCCTAAGCTCATTCTATCATGTTTCTTTGTTTACATTGTAACGCCTCTGGGTGAAACATCATATTTTAAGCTCTAGATGTAAATAAAATAAGATTCAAGGCCATTGATTCCTGTTTAATCTCATGTTCCATTAATCCTCAGACCTATTTCCAGTTGCACAAGTACAAGTACATTTCTTTTGTGTTCATCCTCGTTTTAATGCCAAAGACGCCACCGCAATTATTCACAGCCTCAACTTTCCCCCTTTGCCTACTGATGCTCGACACTCCTCTCCATAGTTCAGCTGCTTCACATCTCCCAGGATGATTTGATGGGAAATTTATTTCATTTACACATCATACGGCGCTGGCTGTAATTAATTGTTGTGCTGTTGGATGCACAATAGTTCAGTGACTCCTTTGTGGGACCGGGGGGCTCGTTACTGTTGCGTGATATGTGGCGCCACGCTCAGACTGATAACAGATGCTGCTGTCACCTAAAACGTCCACCTTGATGACTCCAAAACAAAGAAATCGTGGAATTAATCAACAGCAGCATGCTACCGTATTAAAGCGTTCAATTATTTTTGACAGGCTGCCTCCATAGTCAAGTATAATGAATAACATTGTACTTTAATGACTTAATATTTAGCATATCTTTGGATATATAAACCCATAAACAACAGGATTTAATACCTGATTTCATGGTTTTATCTCCAACAAACTACGACCTTTAACAGTTCTTAAATTGTTGACTTTGGGTCAAGCAGCGTGATTACAAACGCACCAAGGTGAAATCCTGGTCCAACATTGAAAAGAATTCTTCAAAGTAACAATTTGACCAAGCTGATAATAACTGAACTAAATACTTTTAATGTGTTTTAAGCCTCCATTGCCTTATTTTATGAGAATGATTTGTCAGTGTCTGTCAGAAACGTCAGTATCAGCAGGTGTACACGTGACAAAAAAAAAAAAAAAAAAATTCAAAACAAACCTCATCAGTTCAAAAAAACAAGAGTAAGAGTATGGGCTTATCGTTATTTAATGTAGTATTATTATTCTTCCAGACTCCAGACCAGCAGGGGTCAGTCTGGTTCCAGAGCACACCTACAACCAAAACCACCATGGAACCAACCCTATGTATCCACAGACTGGATCAGTCACTGAATAAAGAATAAACCTCATTGTTTCCACATCTGTGTTATGATATCATCAAATTTTCCTCTTCATAAACTCAAACTCATAGACTAGATAGATTACTTTAACAGTCACTCAAAACACCACTGTGTCTTATAATGCTGACGTACTGCGTCAGCTGATAGTTTACATTATAGCTCTGTCAGCTTAGCTCTGTTTTTAGACTGAAAACAACCACAGTAAAACCACTAATCCCCTCTGTTTTCTGTACGGTCTGTTGTCAGTAGCGGAACTAAAGATCTGTTTGGAATCCAACAAACATTCTGTACATTTACAGCTGTGTCCAGTGGAGAAAACAATGGCTTCTACTGTATTTGTACCACTTGGTGACCTTCAGTTTCAGTTTAGTTTCATCAGAGAAGATGTTTGAAGAAATTGCTAATGAAGACGACGACAAACATGATGATGATGACCCCTGTACACATGGGCCGGTGACCTAATGAGGCCCTACAGTGGTACCAGAACCCACCCCTGATGTGTTCCTATTAGCTGCACTATTATTCCAATGAAAACCTCCCTGATCCTGATCCGTGCATCATTAAAACACTGATATTCTGATGTATTTAACAGCTCCAACGCTCCACCCGGAGGATACGCCACCACATCTAAACCACCACGGAGGGCGGAGGTGAAACCTTATTCTGGTCGTATGAAGTCACAGGTGAGGTCTAAAATGGAAAAAGCAGACAGAGTGCTGAGTCTTCACCTTGACTGCAGTGTTCGGGAGGTGATAACACATGACAATTTGCAGCTGTAATGAATCTAATTCCGTTGCCCTTCATACTTGGCAGATCGCTTCACTTCAGTCTCCTCTGAGTCTCAAAGTTTTTCCTGATCATGCGTCGCCAAATGCTGTGTTTCTTTCTGCTGATAAACAGAGGGAGGGCGGGGTTTCAGACTCCGACCCAAGACAAACGAATGTGTACAGTGATGTTAAAAACTTCATCTACTCTTAACATTCATTAACTCTGAATGTTAAACATTACATTATAGTGACTCACATTTATTCAAGAGGAAATGGCACGAATTATTAATTAATCATGTGAATAATACTTATATGACATTACATGATTGTTGCCTGAATAATTTCATGTTATCTGTGGTGGTTATAAAAACTATAACTCCCATGATGCCACAGTACTTCATGAAATCAAAGTGTTTTTGTTGTTAAAAACAAAAAATTACTGTTGCACAAAAATAAACCAATAAAAATTAAAGCAATAATTAATGATGGAGGAACAAGAAGAAACAGAAGAAGCAAAAGAAAGAGAAGAAGAGAAGATGACGACAGAGACAGACGAAGGTGAAGTACTTTTGATTCACATTGGTTATTCATTCTTCATTCTATTTAATCAGAATTTGTCTTAATGATATTTAAGTTTTAATCCTACACCGCCTAAAGTTTTGATGCTTTTGCTTTAAATTTTTTGTAGAAATTGAAATTCTTTAGTTACCAAGAGACGTATATAAATAAACCACTAGAAACAGATTAGATCGATGTATGAAGGGTTTCCATCCACTGACTTCCAGCTTCTATACTGCAGAAAGACAACTAAATACATATAAATACAACCACACACATATGGACCATAAATACACAAATATTTAATAAAAATGCCAAGAGCTGATTCACAAAAGACAAAAACACAACATGTAGAGGCTTTGACCCTTCACTAGAAAAACATCCAATCCCAGTTTTTCAGCAGCAAAGTTTGATCAAAAGCCTTTAACCAATGACCGTCATACACCTATAGATGAAAACACGCCGTCCGTCTGTTCTCTGAAAAACCCTCACAACTCATCAGTGGATGGAGCGCCGTCTGAACTCCGACATCATGGGAACTAAAGTTGCGGCGCCCTTGGGCCGACATGTAAAGTGACTTTATCAGCGTCACCGTTGCTCATTGAAGCAAATCTGACAAAAGACACGGAGGTCGAGAGAAAGACGAGGCGCCAAGCTGAGCGTTGTATGAGTTAATGTGACTCAAGTGACATGGGTTATTAAGAGGGGTAGCTCATGTGTGGGCTCCGGTGGCGGAAAAGTTCACAACGGGGTTTTGGTTCCTCGCCGTCATGGACTGTCATCAGAGCGGCGATGACGACAGCGGACGACTCTAATTAGCCCCTGTCAAGCAGAATGACATTCTAATCAGGTGGTTCTGGTAATTACTTCACTTTTACCATCTCTGTGCACATCTTAGCTTCACGAGACGGGGCTTGTCACCGAAATGAACCTCTGCAAATGGATGGATATGAAGCTCAGTGGCGGCGGTAGAAGGCGAGCAGTAAAACGGTAAAACGGTGGAGCCCCGAGGCGTCGTAATGTAAAAGGAAAAAAAAAAATCATCATCTCAATGTCAAGATATCAAACCTTGATTTAACATTAACAACTGAGCATCTCATTAAGACGATGTAATTGTCAGGGGTGGGTACTATGTTCCCTGATACCCGTGTTCCCCAGTACTCACTTTCCCTGTTACCTATGTTCCCTACTATCTATGTTCCCTAGTATCTATGTTCCCTGGTACCTACCTATGTTCCCCTGATACCTACCTATGTTCCCCGGTACCCATCTATGTTCCCCAGTACCTACCTATGTTCCCTGGTACCTACCTATGTTCCCCAGTACCTACCTATGTTCCCTGGTACCTACCTATGTTCCCTGGTACCTACCTATGTTCCCTGGTACCTACCTATGTTCCCCCATACCTACTTACCTATGTTCCCTGGTATCTATGTAGGGTTAGGCTCTGGGGAACATAGTCATTAAAGAAAAACAGAACAACTGACAACATCCCATCAATAACTATTGCTGTTAGACTCCTGTTCATCGTTAGTACATCTGTGGAAAATAAGGTTTTTATACATTTTCTTAAATTTTGTGATGCTCTCACTGTTTTATATTTAGTTCCATTCTATTCCACAAAACCATCCCACAACATGTACATTTAAGAAATTAAACCTCGACTTAAGCTTAAAAACATCACATTAATACAATGCTGTACCTCATGTGCAATTAATGACCATTTATGAAATTAATGCAGCAGACTGTCTTCAATGTGAATAATACTTGTATACTTTCATGAACAATAAAGCATGTGTTAATTTCATGTCAAAGCTTCACAAACAACTAACTATTCATGATATTAAGAGGACACCAAACAACCAAATACAATCACTCATTCTAATCAGGTTGTTGTGGTAATTACTTCACTTTACCATCTCTGTGCACATCTTAGCTTGACGAGATAGCGCTCGTCACTGAAATGAACCTGTGGAAATGGATGTGGAGGTAGAAGGCGAGCAGTAACACGGTAACACGGTGGAGCCCCGAGGCGTCCGAATGTGAAGAAAACCTCATTTTATCATCTCCAGTGCATAAAATTGAGAGGTGTGTGGTGTATTTATGTGGACTAACAGAGTGTCGACAGTGGCGAGGCTGTACTTATCTGTTTACACACCTTTTAGGAGGCTTTGGTCCACAGCCCCGCCTTCCTCCACTTCTACATACTGAGCTGGTTATATGTGAAATTAAAAGGGGAAATGATTAAACAGCCGGCTGAAGCTAAACACGGTTCCTGGACACAAGGCCTGCAGACGGATTCAGATTTCAGAGGAATGTCTATATGTTGAACAGGTGAAAGGTGAAGAAACGGAGGACAGAAAGAGCTGCAATTAGCGATGTGTTAACTTCACGTCAAAGCTTCACAATTAACAACTATTCATGACATTAAGAGGATGCCAAACAACCAAATAACATACATACACACACACGCCCATATACTGTATATGCATTTTTTTGGGTAGTCTTGACAATTTCGTCCCTACTACTTTTTATTTTCTTACACAGATCAACTGTAACACACAACAATTTCCCCTAGGGTTAGTATTCTGATGATTCTGATTTCTAATTTTTTTTTTATAAAAATGTTTTCACATTTTTCTGTTTTTTTTTCACATCCAATCATACTGATAGTAGAACTGACAGGAAACTGTTGTCCATTTTCGTCAATGATTATGCTAACAGTCATGCCATTTGTTGCCATATGTCCACACTCTATGTATTTAATGATTTTATGCTGATGATGTTGAAATGTTTCAGAATGTCGTCTCTTTCCAAACAGGAAGTCTTGGTGTTTCCTCTTATTAGAGACACTTCATGTGTCTGTGGTTCATGTTACTGTTGCAGAAATAACAAGTTGTGCACCGTTGGTCCATCTCCATATAAAAGAGCCCGGGCCTGTGAAAGGACCCTGCTGTGCCCCGTGGTGGAAAACAACTCCCCGACCATTCCCCAAACCTCGCCCTGCAGGGAATCATTAGCGGGGACACATGTGACATCATTGGAATGTGTAACCTCGTCGTCTTGAGGGACCACTGAATCGGTAGACACATCATTGAATAATACACAGCTCTTTTGCAGTGTGAAGCACAGGGGGACAGCTGGTGGGTGGGGTGGGGTGGGGGCATT
>JAPQRQ010000011.1:18529436-18540927 GCA_037367365.1 Apogon talboti | reverse complement strand
CTTTATTCCATTTAAAACATCCAAAACTATCATGTTATTGACTTTATTCCATTTAAAATAGACAACACTATCATGTTATTGGTAGATATTCTGTCACTGGGCTTTAATACATTATTGGTTGCTACAGACCTGTTCAGTTTAATTCGTGTCGTGGCACTAAAACATAAGTCTGTTTTGCATCCGTTCTAAATAAACATTCTCTCATGTACTCATAGAAGTGCAGTTACATGCAGTGACTCACATTTTCCACATTTAGCTGCTCTGTCGCTCATATAACAGTTTTTCTACGGTGCCATCCAATCACCACAGAAGAGCAGGGACTGGAGGAGCGTTTTCACCTCCCAGAGCTTGAGTAATAGTCAGATAATTAGTCTGAAGCCTTGGGAAATGAAAGCGTACCTACTAAATGGAGCAGCCGCTCCACTGTGGACACTCCCTTGTCTTTGTCCTCTGACTGTCCGCTCGTCTTGTCCTTTTGTTGAGGTTGTCTTGATTTGCTGCTCAACATTGTTCCATTTCCATTCTTGCGCTCATCCCTCCGGTGTCCCGCCCACAGAGGTCCTTCCACCACCAGACACAGACTCTGTACAGTCCTCCTCATATCACAGTGGTTTTCAGAGAGGTTTTGAACTTTTTTTTTAACATTTTTTTGTATTTCATCAACTTAAGCCATGAACAAATATACCAAATACTCAATAACAGTCATATTTTTCAACCTTCAAATGCCACATTTGTAATATAAACAAACCATAGTTTTGATGCAAAAAAAATACAAATGTGATTACTTTTTTATTTGTTCATCCTGTCATATGTCAATGATTAACATCAATGTTTGTTCATATACATTATTATTTTTTATACTAGGTCAAATCTTCTCAAATGTGTCAGTGTGTATTTTATACTCACATGGTAGAAGGGTGTTAGTGTAGGAATTTAATATTGTTTTCAATGGGATGGTTTTAGTGGATGGGTCAGAATTTAAGCAATCATGCAAAAATTAACAACCTCTGAATTTTAACTTAATACAAATAATGAAAAATAGTATAACCTTTTATAACATGATGTGTAAAGTGTGCATAATATGCTCACCTGGATACTGGAAGGCAAATGTATTCATATAGTACCATTCATACACAAGGCAATTCAAAGTGCTTTACAAAGGCATAAAATTACATTAAAATCATAGAGAATAAAACATTAAACAAAATGAGAGTGCAAAAAAGAAAAAAGATAAAAATAAAGAAGTTAAAAAAGGAATGAGAGCTAGTTAAAAGCTAACAACAGTCCTGACTAAAATTGAGAAGATCAATCAAAACAATTAAAATAGTGAGTGTTAGTGCAGGTCCTCTAATCAAAGACACACGAGTCTGTAACCTGGACTTAAAACAGCTGACAGGTTCAGCAGACCTGCAGGTTTCTGGTAGTTTGTTCCAGATGTGTGGAAGGTTAACATGTGGCAATGGTGGAACAAGTCAGTGTCGGGCTGGGGGCGGAGCACATGAGCGGGCCCTTTAAACCCAATAAAGCTTGTGATTACATCGGTTTACAATATACACATGTCCACAACAGCGGGGCTTACAAGCGTTACTACATTTTTGACACACAGCTCAAAGCATTTGATAGTAAGGGTTCAGCACCATGGAGAGCAACCATGTCATTAGGCTACCTGGGCCCTAATAACAACAACACTAACTCAAAGCAGTTCAGCACCACTGATATCGACCACATCATTCTGACGCCCACTTTAACAAACTATTTCAACTACTGAGAGCACAGAAGACTTCTGTATCAATAGCTAGAACGTTTTGTAAAGTTGGCACAGTGACCCACAAGTTCACATACAATCACAAATTCAATAAGAAGTAGTAGACCTACTCACCATTATTTAAAGGGCACACGGCGAGCCTTGCGCTCTGTGAACTCGTTCACAATGCACCGTATGTCCATTGTCTTGGCACGCTCATTCTCAATGGACAAAATTTCTAGTCCACTGAGTGTCTCCAGTCCCACTGTGCTCCTCAAGTGGTTTTTAATGAGCTGTAATTTTGAGAAGCAGCGCTCAGAGGTTGCAATGGTAACTGGGAGGGTCAAAAATAAAAGGAGGCTCGTGCAAACCTCGCTAAATGTTGACGTTACCGCTGGGTGGCTGACAATAAGCATTTTTACCAAATCCACAATCGGTGCCAAAAACACAGATTGTCATTATCGGTGGGAAATGGACCTTTGGGTCTGCACGGGCCCACCTTAAGGATATATCTTTTAATGCTGGCATCCTGGATGTTTTCAGCAAAATTGGCCCAGTCTGTCGGAAAACATTCACCTGGAGCATGAGAAGACCTGCTGCTTTCATTGTCAGTGTCCGGTACTTCCGTTTGCAGCACGGGTGAGGAGGGGGGCTGCTGGTCATGCACCAGGACTGGGTCTTCCCTGGAGCAGCTACCAACTGTCCTAACATCACCGCTGTACAGCCAAGAGACAAATAAGGGGACACAAGCTGGGCGCGGGGCAACTACAATAACAACCATATCAACAGTTTACAGCTAACTCACACATGGCTCACTGTACACTGTCAGTGACTGTTAGAATTGGACCTGTAGATCTGGCTTCCTGACCGCGCTGCCAGCTTTGGCGGGCTTGAATCTAGCAGCGATTCATCTGGTTCATCTCCAGGAGGTTTGGGATTTGGACAGACAAAAAAAGTCTCCAGCTTCTGTAACTTGGCTTTTTCTTGCTCTCTCTCCTCCTTTTCCTTGCGTTTTGTCGCTCCACTTTTGTGCCTGTATGAACTGCCACTCATGATCACATGAGTTTAGATCCACATGCTTACACTCTTTGTTGACTAGTGATTGATGATTACACTGGTGGACGACTGTTGATGACAATTTTACCCAAAATACATTTGGAGACAATATCGGCGATCCATTTGTAAATTTGCACATTGTAAAGTTAACTGTGAGAGTGAATATGAAGCCAGCCAATGCAACACACACTTTTATGCAATGTTCTGAATAAACTTACAAGACCAAAGTCAATCTTTTGAAATGTTTACCAACCATGACTCAACAAGGCGGGGGCAACCTGTATAACTACAAAAACATACAGTTGTCGTTATGGTGTTACGTGCGCTTATAAAATTACTGCAGGAAACACTGAGCATCAAAAAATACATTCCATTGGATGAGGGGGTCGGGACCACCGAACCCCCCACCCCCGAAGCTCCACCCCTGACATGTGGATTTCCTTCTGCTTGTCCATAGTTTCCACCGTTTTCAGGGTATTCCTCAGTTGTAACAAAGGTCAAAGGTCAGCGGCTGTTGCGTTTAGTCCACCTGTATGCAAACTGAAACAGTCCCATCAAACTGAGCTGAATCACATCCCATAAACCACACAGGGAACACAGCAGCAGCAGCATTATTATTATGTTGTAGCTGAATGTGAGGGAGGTGGAGACCAGACCTGGGGGTTTTTATTACGTAATAACACGGTAAACATCCACATCAAATGCTGGGAAACGGCAGGACCTGTGTGCACAGATGCATCTGCAGTGTGCACACATACCTACTGTATATACGCGTACCAGGCATTTGATTTATATGAAAAGGGCTGAATCCCTCTCCACTGTGCACACCTACACAGATGCACATTCCTGGAATTGCCTCTATCCACTTCCCCTTCCGCGGTTATTGCAGCCGCATGAATGATACCGCGCGACCGGTCTGAAATCCTACACAGTCCTCCTACGCACTAATGTGTTGTTTTGCAGCGTGAAGTGAAGCTCTCTTTCAGGTGCCTCAGTAAATAGGGCCATTGTGTGGAGTGCATTACCCACAGGTTTTTACTCCCATCTGTCCCTGGTGGTTTGTGGCGTCGTCACATATTGGCCTCACTTTTCACTGCGGCAGGCGGAGGCTTTACAGAGTCAGGGATGAGGAAGGGCGGTTCATACCAGGGGTGTCAAACATGTGGCCCGCGGGCCAAAACCGGCCCACCACAGAGTCCAGTCCCTCCCATGGGATGAATGTGTGGAATGCAAAAATTACACTGAAGATATTAACCCTTTAAAACCAGTTCAGGTTCCACATACAGATCAATGTGGTCTCAAGTGGATCAGACCAGTTAAAAACAGTTTAAAAAAGCAATACATAATGACAACTACATGTTTGTCTTTGTTTTAGTGTGAAAAAGTTAAATTACATGAACATTTTTGCATTTACAAACTGTCCTTTAATAAATAATGTGAGTAACCCTGACAACCATGTACAACCTCAGCTGTCTTCTGTGTGTTTGTAGATCCACTGTGATCTGTGAGTTGGAATACACATGTGTAAATGACAGCATTAGATATTAACAATCAAGGATGTTAGTTCAGGTTCCACATTCAGACTGATATGATGTCAAGTAAAATAATGTCATAATAACATGGAAATAATGAATTCAAATTAGAGCTGGGGAAAAATCGATTTAATCAAAAAATCAAATTGGTATTTTGCCTCGAGTTTTACTTTTAGAAAATCGATTTTCTTGTATTTTGCATTGGTCAACACGTCCTTCTGGGTTTCTGTACATCGAAGCCTCGCAGAACAAAAGGATTAGACACATGTTAAGTGTCAGAGGAAGGTCCCACTAAACACCAGCACTGGTTTACTGGTCTAACACTAACTAACACAATTGTTCTTCTCTTTGTTGTACTGCAAAAATAACAGTAAATTATGAAAATATTCACGTTAACAAACTATCTTTTAACAATAAAATTTGAATAACCTGAACAAATATGAACAAACCTGAAACCTCTAAAGAAAAGTAAGTGTAATTTGACCAGTATTCTGCCTGGTACTGAATGTTTGGTGCTTTTTAGATCTGATCCCTAATGCACATGTATAAATATTAAGTTGAGGCAGAATATAGTTAAAATTACACTTATTTTTCTTAAGGTGATTCACATCTGTTTTGTTTGGATAGTTTGTAAATGTAGGTGATTTTTATAATCTAATGTTATTTTGTGCACAAAAACAAATAAAACCTTGAAGTTGTCATTATTTATAAGCTATTATGATAGTATTCGCTGATTTATTATGATATTAATTTTAATTTATACATTGGTCTGAATGTGGAAGCTGAAAGAACTGAGTTTGACGCCCATGCTTCATACCTTTGAGTTTTGACTTCAGCTCAGTCCACGCTTCAGTCGGGTTCTCACAGAGGCATCCTGCTGATCCACGCTTCAGCTCGTTCATACTTAATTATGCACATGATGTTGCAGCCAAGATTCCTTCAAAGCAGACCAGGGTTTGAAACTGAGTCCATCACCTCCAGGCAAATGTTGGTGTCCATTCATTTTTAGTTTAGAGACACCAGTTACCAAAATAATGCCTTTACAAGCAGATGACCAGAGCCTCCGCTGCAAAAAATGACCATGTGGTTGTGTTACTGGATGTGATTTGATGATGTAGAATTATACATATGATAAATAATACATTTATTGACATAAACATACATGTTGTGTTTATATAGTTTATCTCACCAGCTGTTTGGCCATACGTTGTTGTGAAGGCGCTGTGTCAGGTGTCGTCTTTCTGACAAAACTATTGGTTGGATTCGCTTCAAATTGGCCAATTTCTTTAGGTTGTTTTAGGTTTTTGGGGTTTTTTTTGCAATAAAAATGTCAGAAAATGACTTGCTTGCCAATTCCTTTGGAGCTTTTTTGCAGGAAGAACTTAACCTTCGATATCTGTCTATTAATTATCCTTATTATATGTAATAAATGCTTAAAACAGTATGTTATAGCAAAAAATAAAAACAGACTTGCTTTTTTTTATCATATTTATCATGAAAAATTACTGTAAATGTGAACAATGAAACTTTATGAGATGACAGAAATACACTTTACACTATTTTTCAAACAGTTTTGTTTGTCAGATCGGTCTGTGTCCATGTTCCAGCTTCTTCTTCTTTAGTTTTTTTTTTAGCCTTCCGATGAAACGAAGCAGGTTTTACCTTAAACCACAGGTGTCAAACATGCGGCCCGGGGGCCAAATCTAGCCCGCAGGATAAAAGTGCAAAAGTTACACTGAAGATATTAACAGTCAAGGTTGTCAAAATCATTTTAGTTCAGGTTTAGTTCAAGTAAAAAAAAACAAAAAACACAATAACCTTTTAAATAATGACAAATACAGATTTTCCTCTTGGAAAATTAAGTAAAAAAAACATTACACTACGAAAATATTTACATTTACAAACTAACCTTTCACAATAAAATGCAAATAAATACATAAATAAAAACAAATATGAACAATATTCTGCCTGTTACTAAATGTTTGTGTAACACTGTAATGTACATTTATAAATGATAACTTGAGGTGTAATATTGTTAAAATTGCATTTTCTAGTGAAATTTCAGTTTTTTCAGGTTATTCACATCTTTTTTGTAAAATGTAAATATTTGTGCAATTTAATGGGGTTTGTTGTTCTCAAACAAAGAGAAAAATGTGGAGCTGTCATTATTTATAGGTTATTATGTCATTATTTTACTGGTCTGGCCCGCTTGAGCTTCAGTTGGGTTAAATGTGGCCCCTGAACCAACGTGAGTTTGACCCCCAGCCTTAAAGTGAGATTGGTTCATCATCATTCAATATTCATTTTGTTATTTCTGAACCATCATCAGTTCATCCAGTTACTACCTTGCAGATATTTGTGTTGGTTTGCAGTCGTAGTATGAGCTATATATTTCCCCCTTCTATCACTTTTGTTATGTGTTGCCAGGGTTCGTGCACCTGGTGTTTAGAAACCGCCAGACATCACTTAGTTCCCCCGACGCCTCATCTCTGTGTGCCACTTGTGTATTTTTATCGCCGTTCAGAAAAGAGTCGGAGCATGGAAGTCAGCACTGTCTGAACTACCCGAACCAAATGAAAGTTAGAAGGGTGATGTTACCCTCAGCAAGTCGCCCCATCATGGCGTGACTCACATTTACACAACCCCCCCAAGGCACCGGCGCTCTGATGTGTCTGGCTCTGTGTTTCTGTCGGAGCTTCACTCTGTCTTTTTCAGCGATGTCAAATAGAGTCAGTGCCCACACCACGGGCCTGAGGGAACCCGCAGACGAGGCTGCCTTTCTGCACGAGCCTCTGCTCTTCATCTTCCACCTCGACTTTTTCCTTTTTCACAATTCAACGGGGAAGAGAGAAAAAAAAAATAAAAAAATTCACATTTCAGAGACTGCATATGTAAATTCTTGTCTGGTAAAGAAGGAGGAATACACGGATCAAGACGGGTTTAAGGAACCCAAGTGTTTTAATTCACTGTGTTTGAGCTTTTTAAGGTTTAATGTGTGAAATATCGATTAACAGCTGCAGGTTTAGGAGGATGTCACTCCTGCTGCATAATACTGTTTGCTTTGTGTAAGTTGTTTAATGTACCAAATACAATATCAGAATCAGAAGACTTTATTTAACCTTTATTAATTAATACTAATAAAACACTAATCGAATCACAGTCTGTACAAATTTACTGAAATAACACTAAAAATAGAGGTTGGAAGAATAGATTTCTAATAAACACTAGTTGTTCTGGCTTTAGTGGTTTAATGTTAGCGATGAATCAAAGTTACATAATAACCCAAAAACAAACAGATACATTGAAGCAGCCATAGTTAAAATAGCTGTTTTAGTCGAAGGAGTTAACACTAGAACCACCAGGGCGCACTATAAACCCAAAACCACTAATGGGGTCAATTTGACCATGCAACATCTGCTAATGCAGAATGATGTTGTCTGCCATTCTATCAAAGGTTTGAATTAAAGCTTCAGTTAACCACTTTCATAACCCTAATTTCATTATCATCAGTACAAATTTACTGAAATAACACTAAAAACAGAGGTTGTTTGTTGACATAAACTTACTGTTGAACCACTGCAGCTACTGTAGAAGAACAGAAGGAGACCACGAAGAGGTCTGAGCTGGCATAGGAATTTTACTGTAACATAGAAGTCACTGTAGAGACCGTTGTCATGCTGTTAGCTTAGCGTTGGTGCTAGCGGTTAACTGTTGATGAGTGGATAGGAGTGGACAGAGTTTGTCAGTGGACATAAACGACCCAACCATCTGCTAATCTGCTGCCACCCTCTGGACGCTAACTTCACACAGACCGTTCTTTGCCAGTAACTTCTGAATGAACCTAAGCGTGCTCCACATTTCCCATCATCTGCCCATTACTGTGTATATAATGCCTATTCCAATCTACAGCGACGCCACTATTTTTGGATATGATTGAACAGATTGTTTAATCAGTGGGAATGGTTTCCAGCAGCTGTTCTTGGCTTTTTTTTTATTCAAAGAATGTGACAATGAAAGACGGAGCACGATGAAAGGAATCGCATGCATGTGTATGAAGGGATTTTTAAAGAGACCATAAAGAATGAGAGTGGGAGGAGAGGAAACGAGGGAAGAAAAAATAGACGAGGGGACAATTAGGAAGCGTTAGAACGAGTCAAGACACAGATTGAGAGTGGAGAAGGAGTAAGAAAGAAGAGTCTCTGGTGATTTATACGGTTATTATGTGTTGTACTTGTGGGTGTGAAAGGAGGCTGTCATGCATGCACCCTGGCAGGTTCTGGGGAACGGGGCCAGTCCCCGGGGCCCCCGCTCTGGCATTAGCATTCTGGACGCTAATGGGCCCCCATTTGCCGCTTGTCACTGTAAGATAGGTGGCTTCGTCCTCGCCAGAGTCCCTCCAGCTGAGCAGGGGCCCGTGTTCCCGTTGTGCTCAATGACCCTTCTCATCCCGACTGTCGATTTCATCTCGTTTTTTCTGGTGGCGTCCTCTCCTGTTTTTCCACTGTTTTCTTCTAAAATCTCAGTCTACATGAACTAAGATCAGGTACAGATGGATCTTGGATAAAATGTGGAGGTTAAAATGTGCTGTATGCCTTTAGTTCTCTAACCACTGCTTATTATTATTATTATTATTATTATTATTGTTACTATTATTTTCATACTTATATTACTTATTGTTGTTATGACTACTATTACTCTCATTATATTATTCTAACTTTTATCCTGTGATTTTTAAACTATATACAGTATGTATATATATATATATATATATTCTGTATATTATTATTATTAGCATAATATTATATTATAATATTATAACATAATAAGCTATTTTCTATTATAACTATTACTTCATTATTACAACTTTGCTACTGTTTCTACTAGTACTTTCGAATATGCAATTGCAATTTTTCACTACTGTTGTTTTTTTGTATCTCTATTTTCTCGTGGTATTTCTTGTGTGTATATTCGGTGTTTGTGCTGCTATTGGAACCTCAATTTCTTGAGGTTCTGCCCAAAGGCTCAGAAAAGTTCTATCTAATCTAAGATTACAGGTACTTAAACCCTATGCTTCCCTATATCGGTAAATTATTGGACACTTGGGCTCAAAAAGTCAAAAAAACAGCAATAAATGGTAGACAAAAATCAAATGTGTGTTCCCAGACAGTCCTTATGTTACTCATAGTATCCTCTTGTGTCTTATTGTAATTACATATTGGTAAATACTGGCTCTGAGTGGATTATTTCACTGTCTGGAACATTTACCATCATCAGTATTAACAATGAGCTCGTTTACACACTAATACTCTGACCATTATCCAGTTTCTGGAGTTATCAGATTATTATTGATCATATAAATAGTATAATCTCATATGTCTTATCCGATAACAGCAGTAATCTGATTATAATAAATCAGATTAACACACCTGGATTTGTCCCCAAGTACACGTCTTCCTGCGTGTGTACAATTTAATCTGATTTATTTAGTTCTTTGACGTCTGTATGTGCAAACACTATTAAAGTCGTAGAGAATGGAGGTTATGTAGTCAAATGTGAGCTGAAGACAATAACAGGAAGTTTAAGTCTACTATTACTACTTAGTATGTTGTCCGAAAGAAATCTGATAATGACTGGAGCATCTACACCAGGGTTTGTCGATTGTTGCATTTCTTAAATGTAAGTAAATGTATTAGATCTGATTATTACAATTATCTGATTACTCCCATTTATTGGACTTTTATCATCATGTACACAGACTCAGAGACACTGCAGAGACATGTCCAATAGTCCAACACAAAGACCAGGACACGTTCAGAGGCTGAATGACCATGAGTGTGACGTACATACATCTACCATCTACACACCACACAGACCTGAGTCCACAGCAGCCAATGGGAGCTGGATCAGCAGGTCCTACTGGGAGGCCAGTCCAGCAGGATTGGATCCTTTGCTGGGCCGGTTTTGACCCGCGTTCCATATGTTTGACATCCCTGTTCTACTGCTACAACAGCCTCTCCTTATATCGCATCTGAAGCAGCTTTTCGACGGCGTATCTTTAATAAATGAAGGCGAGATGATCGGCACCACGCAGCCGCTGAACTCCGGTCATGGCAGATCTAATTCCACACGGTCCAATGAGAGCGCTTATTTCCCGGTTTTGGCGCGGTCATATTAGGGTTCATGAAAGAACAGATGCTGGTGTGTATGCAGGCTAATGAGGTAGCAGAGAACGGTTCAGAGTTCAGCCCTACTCGCCGCCGCCGAGACCTGAGTTTGTTTGGAGCGGCGCCCTCAGCTCCGCATCGCCCTGAGCTGAGGAGACACCGGATCACCAAGGTCCTGACCGCTCTACAGCAGAGAATATTAATTGGAAATTGGTGGGGAAAAAACAGTATTTCCTGCGGCTTTGAAGGATTTGAGAGGTGAGACGGGGGCCGGTCCGGACCTTTTTGCAGTTCTCGTTATAGGTTTTTGTTTCCTCTGTTTGTCTGAGATGATGCTTTATTGATAAAGTAAAACCAATTTTGCTTATGAGGCCAAAAATTTAAACAGAACCATTTTGAAGAGGCTTTAGAATCAGTACTAGTGACTTCTTCAGTCGGTCTTCATCTTACCTCAGTCTCAGATGACAAGGACCACAACCGTTAGGAAATCACTAATATATCACCATGATCTAATAGTATTGTTCATTCTTGATTTGCCTTTCACCCTCAGACTCCGTCCAAATGTAATATATTTGTGTATCATTCAGTTTATTTATTTATTATGAAAGACAAAACAATCATAATAAAGTATAAATAAGTTTTAGTATTTAAGATTCATATGATTTTAAAGAGGCTGATGTTATTCTTTACTCTATTTAAAATAAACAAACCTGGGAGTCGATTACACATTTAATTCAAACACAAACTCAGATACAGATCAGGGAAAACTAATGATGATAAACTAATGTGTGTTAATGTGACATACGAGGGTAATTCAAAAAGTTCTAAGACAAATTAAAAAAAACTTTATTTTTGAAAGTAACACAATTATTTTTAAAACAGAAGTGGATCAATATGAGGGTTTATGCTAAATGTGATCATTTCTACTCATTTAACAGGGGAATTAGAAATAAAAGCCAAACCGCATTCTAATAAAGGCCTGGTACCTTCTGCAG
>JAPQRQ010000011.1:18429750-18442487 GCA_037367365.1 Apogon talboti | reverse complement strand
CCAGTCAATAATGAAAATTGCTTGCTACCTTGAATGGATTATGGGTGTGCGCGGGGGCCCTAGGTAGTTTGTTTGAAGGCGCAGCGGTGTCAAATGAAAAGGCCCGGGCCATTTTCTACCTGCCACAGGCCTTCTGCCTCCATCACACCATGCACACCAACACACTCCATACAACAACAAACGCACACTCCACTCAGGTGAGGACACACATGAACAGCCATATGATGGAAACAACCTGCAGTAACGTCACAATCACAATCACTGACCTACATTTACACCCTGCATTTTTATCTCACAATGTCTCAAAGTCTGTTCACGGTTTTGAGAAATCTGGATTTTTGTTTTTTTGATGAATTTTTTCAGCATTAAAAATTGTCCTTTACTGATAATGGTCCATATTTTAATGGTTTATAACATGTAAGTGGTTAGAGATATCAATATAGTTACTATTGAGCACAGATAGGAAGTCATATATTGGCTTTCATTTGGGTCCATGACCTTTGACCTTGAGTGACCTTGAAGGGTCAAAATCAAGGTCACCAATGTCTACATTTCAACAATCTTCTTCTATTAAACTACTGCTTGGATTCATTTCAAATTTTACATGTATCGTCCTTGGGATAATGTCAAAAAAGTTTGTTTACAATTTTGAGAAATTTAGATTTTTGGATTTTTGACACATTTTTGAAATATTAAAAATGTGCCTTTACTTATAATGGTCCATATTTTGACGGCTTTTAATTTTACATCTGCGCATTAATGTAAAAAAAAATAAAATGGACGTGACGTAGCCGGATGTGAGTTGAAGGAAATAACAGAAAATTTGATTCTGCTGTCACTACGTACCTACGAATGTTGAAAGAAATCCGTTAATGGACCGAAACGTCTAAACCAGGGTTTTCGATTATCGTATTTCTGAAGTGCGTGTAAATGCATCAGATTGGATTAATAAGAGTTATTGGATTTTTATGGTCATGTAAAGAGACTCGTGGGTTTTTTTTATGTATTATACTGATACTAAAAGGTGTTTTAAGTCAAGGTAGAACACTACTGAACTCCCAACACATCAGATCAATGGCGGCGGATGCAGCATCGCCACGGCGACGCTCCCCTCCACCTTCCTCCTTCTTCTTCCTCTCTCCCTCCGGTCATGTATTATGAATGTCGCCTAATTACGCAGCCCAGAATTCCTCATACGGGCTGGCACATTTATTTGTTTGCTTTGTATCTCTTTGCCTTTCTCTTGTATGCAAAATCCTTCTGTGATCGAGTTGTTTATTCTTTGGCTCTGCCTCGCCGAGATCAAACACTGAGCAGATTGAACGGGGACAAGACGCCATTGATGGTCAATCCTCGGGTTGATACTCACCGAGATGCAGGATGAAGCGCTAAAACGTGTTTGCAGGGGTACACGCCTGTCTGCTGCTTGTGGAAGTCGCTCCAAAGCACATATGCTTTGACTGTGAGGAAGTCTAAAAATATGGTTTGTTTTCCCGTCTGCCTGCCACGTTAATTATCCGGCCCAGTTTGCTGAGCTCAGAACCTGATCTGTGTTTTCTGGAAACTATGGGCCTCATGTGTTGCATGTTTGTCAGAGATAAAGGCCATTTTCTCGCACTTGTGATACATCTATAACAGGGATGTCAAGTCATTTTTGTTCAGCCCAATTTGATACATATTTACATGGAAGTTTTCTTTGTGTTTTTGATTTTTGTCATCTTATGACAAAAGATGACAATGCATCTATGCATCTGTAATGTGTATCTATAACAGGGGTGATGCATCTATAACAGGGGTGATGCCTTTATAACAGGGGTGATGCATCTATAACAGGGGTGATGCCTTTATAACAGGGGTGATGCCTTTATAACAGGGGTGATGCATCTATAACGGGGTGATGCCTTTATAACAGGGGTGATGCATCTATAACAGGGGTGATGCCTTTATAACAGGAGTGATGCATCTATAACAGGGGTGATGCCTTTATAACAGGGGTGATGCATCTATAACAGGGGTGATGCAACTATAACAGGGACTGTATCTTGGAAGTAGTTATATATAAACTCATAGTCTAAATAAGAAAAATATTGGGTATGACCCAGAGTTTACGATGGGAGTAAATTTACTTGTCTAATTTGAATATTGTGATGTCACAGGGTGGCGGCCATATTGGATTGCATAACTTTTAGTAAAATTGATTTTTGAACATATTTACATGGAAGTTTTCTTTGTGTTTTTGTTTTTTGTCATCTTATCCTTAAAATAAATTAACTTAAACATTAGTAGAAAGTAAAATGTTACGTTGCTTGTCGCAATATTGCAACTTTGGCTCTTAAAGGGTTAATTATCCTGCCCAGTTTGCTGAGTTGAACCTGATCTGTGTTTTCTGTAAACTATGGGCCTCGTGTTGCATTTTTGTCAGAAACAAAGGCCATTTTCTCGCACTTGTGATGCATCTATAACCACAGTATTAGCTTCTAGCACTAACTATTGAGCGGATCCACGAGTGGGAGTGTGTTTTTCAATCCGGTCAAGCTCTGACTGACAGCTGCTGAGCATCGGCAACGAAAACACAACCACATAAAGCTTTGCATCTTCCTCCAGCAAGTGTAAAGTAGCCGCATCTGTTTGACAAATATGTTCGGACGTCGTTATTTCAACATTGATGCAGAGAGAGAGAGTGTGATTCTTAACCAGCCGCAATCCGAGAGGAAGGAAAGTGGGGGGTGGGGGATGATGGGGGGGCTCGCTGTTTTAATGTCACATCCATTTAAACGCCACGTCCATCGTCTCCAAGCGCCACACGGGTGTTTTTGTGTGGGTGTGTATGTTTTTGTAGGCTTTTATTAATACTGAAATGCTCGTGTGTGTGTGCACGCCAACATCTGTGCATTTGGGCTCTTTCTAAAGATCTGTTTTCCGTCTCGTTTCTGAGCAATTTTTAGGATAACGAAGGTTCAAACTGAGTGAGAAAAGACAACGGAGAAACAGGAAGCGCGATGACCACGGCCCGACCGCCTAGTGGGTGTTAAACAAATACAAGTACAGTCTCCAGTGACTCGTTTTAACTGTGGATTTAATTGGGTTTTGTTGAAATGTCGAAAGCCCACATCCCTTCATTCAGTGTGTGTGTTTTCAGTGGGATAAACACCATGTAGGCGCAGAGATGCCACGCACCGGTTGGTTCTGAAGCCTTGAGTTTGGAATTTGGCTGTCACCACCTTGGTTTTTGGAGACAGAAAACACCACGTTTGTGTCTGAAATCAGTCTTTTTCACTCATTCACTGTATAATAAGCCCTCATGCACTCACAAAATGGGCATTTCAGACACTCATCTATTTGTGTCACACCTTATACGATCATGCATCTGTCATTTTAATATCTCTAAAATCCTGCAATCTGACAAATACTATAATATTTTGAGTCGTTTATACAGAGTTTGGTAATTTTTTCTACAAAAAGTCTGTGATGTAGAGTCAGTGATTCTGTTACAGCCCATATTTAGACAAGTGGGTGGAGCTTTGGAAGAACACTATCAATGCTAATTCTAATGCTAACTTGACCAAACTAAGTAGGATGTAGTTAATGGTACTTGGGAAGTTCTAAGAGATATAACTGAGTTTGATAATGTTTATACCATGGCTGTTTAATGTATAAATACACAACACGGCTTGACTGACCATGTAATGCAACACTCAATTACGGCTAACTCAAGCTAATGTAACTAATTGTAAATTTCAAAAAACATTTAACAAAATCTTTTTTACAAATACAGTTGTAGTACCTAGGCACCATGTGATAGACAATTTATTTAGCGTAATGCTCATCATTATCTGCAAATATTAATAATTTTTTACTTCCTTAGCATCTACACTGCTAATGAACGTCATTATACAAAACATACTGAGTCATTTTAATTACACGGTACATGTTGACACACATAAATTAGCATAACCTACCCTATATAGCAGGCAAGCTAACAGAGCATGTAACTCAAACCTGAATCACAGCCATGTTATGCTAACAGTGTGGTTGCTGTAATACAGTAAATTTGAGACATTTACTTGACGGAACAGTGCAACTTATCACCCAGGACAGATTTTACTACCTCTAGGTGTACATTACAGATGTGAAATTAATCTCACACTAAGCATTTTCTCTAAGCAGTCAATAAATACCTGAGCTAAGTTATGCTCGTGCACTGCAGTAAGTCAACTTAATTTAATTGTGTCACAGGGATGATCTTGACGGTAAAGACAGCCTAAAGTTGTTATATATACAGATTTACCCCTTTAACTTTATTATTAATATGAGATTAGCTTTAGCTTTTTTGCTAATTATGTTTATTTCTGGTGTTTTGGGCTTGGCTTTAGCTTCAAGTGTCCGTTTTTGGAACAGCCTCTGTTTTGGCTTCATTTTTCAACCCCATCAGTTTCCACTCGGGGATAAAACCAACCACCTAATCTGCAGACGCCTGTAAAACGCCTCATATTCTTTTGCTAACAGAACCACTGTTGAGTTTGTCAACGGTATCAGCTGCTTTAAACGTCTGGGTCTGGACATAATAGCGCCCAAACGCCTCGTCGCCATCTTCCTGATTTTTACTCCTGTATAATTTTGTGCAAAACAGAAACGGTGGCTTCTGCTGCTGCTGCAAACGAAGGAGAACAAAAATCCTCTTAAAGAAAAGAAGCGGTGCTTTCTGTCTGAAGCCTGTGAATGCAGGAGAAGCTTTGGGGCTAAGATTTCACAGGCGCTAATAAGCATTCAGCCTCATCTCCTCCTCTGCCTCGTGGTGACTTGGCTGCTAATGTGTGACTGACAAGCCTGGGTTTCTGTGTTGATGGGGCAGCGTCGCAGGTTGGACAAACACCGGCTGATGGACAGATCTGGGCTGCGTGTGGGATGGGCGTGTCCGGGCGTGCGATCGCATCAAACGGCGCTCGTATCAAAAGTTCCGCCCTGCATCTCCGGCACCTTACGGGCGCGCTCCGCTGGCTTGCGTTATGTTTTTCAAGACTAATTTTGAGAGGGATTGTGTGGATTTTTGGCCATTTCTGTGTGCGATGGCCTTGGACGGTGAGCTGCAGCGGGGAGCATTGGTTTTTATTTTGCCAGATTGCCGGGCTGCCTCTCTTATTTGCCTGCTTAAATTAGCCCAGCAGGGACTAGGAGTTGGCAGGGACTTTTTATTTTATTTATTTTGTTAAATTTTAACATTAACCCATAAAGACCCAGTGCTACTTTTGTGTCCCTTCCCAAATGAATTGTTCTCTGTACTTAATCTTTATTAAGTCAGTCAGTCATCATCTGAACCCGCTTAATCCTCACTAGGGTCGCGGGGGTCGCTTGGAGCCTATCCCAGCTACTTAAGGGCGAAGGCGGGGTACACCCTGGACAAGTCGCCAGTTCATCGCAGGGCTGACACAGAGACATCTTTATTAAGTGATTTATCATAATTTATTCTACTGTTATCCTCTGTATTTTCCATTTTTTCAGTAAAATCGTGTTTTTTCCAATATTTAATTGACTAGATGTTCAATAAAGCACATACGAAAGTTGAGGGTTATATCAGAAACAGAGAAAACTTACAATATCTCTCATTAACTGATCATAAACCCAATGTGTCAATCCACAGTCATTGATCCAACTGGGTTTTATTGGTGAATCAATGTTTCAAATTTTTATTCATTTTGTTGTTTATTTTCCCTGTCATTTATTATTTTATGAATTCTCATATTCACTTTTGTTCATTTTCTTTCATTTTATATAATATAATTTTCGTTATATAATGTATATAAATGGGTTTTACTGGTGAATCAATGTTGTAGAAGATGATGGTGTTTCCATGGTAACTACAGAGCCTCTGAACGTCCAAATGGGTCATATCTGATGACCATGAAAAGATGAATAACTTTATTTACATCAATTATTGACATGTATTGATAGGATTAGTGGATCAACAGGTATTAGACAGTTACATCAGTAGATGGCTCTGGTTGATGTTTGAGTCTTTCGGGATTAAAGCAAAACACATGAAAAAATGCACATAAACAGTTGATTAAAGATCATTGCATTACCACAACATACAACTGGGTCAATATTTTCTTAAATACGACATTTTCATCATTCACAGTCGATAAAACATCAGAAAATGAAGAAAACTGTTCCCTAAAACCACAAATTTCACCCCAAAATCCAAGTGTGTGCAGGTTAAAGAATATATTCCACACTCCACATACTCTCCTTCCCCAGCAGCTGATCAATACGTATCAGCTCTAAGCAGCACGCAGACAGGAAGGCCACAAGGTCACGTATTAGAGCGCGTCCCAGGTCGGCCTCGGAGCGGTCAGCGCTAATAATTGGTGCTAGCGACTCAGCCTGAAATCAGAACGTCATCCACTGTTTTAGTCCCAGTCACTAACGGTCTTTAAAAAGCATCAGTGTTTATACAAACTCTGCTCCCAATCTTACGCAGATAAACGACGCTGTGATCTCTTTAAATCCATCCAGGAGCTTCCGCGTTGAAGTAACAGCCAATGACTCACTGATCACATCTCTTAGCATGTCCTACATTTATTACACAACAGCACACAAAGGTGAAGACGGAGTCCGATCTACGTTGCATTCCGCGTTGTGTTCACTTACTTGGCGTTTTATCAGAAATGTGAATGCTCAGTGACCGGGCCTCCTGCTGTTAAGCCTCCTTACGCCGCGAGGTAGAGGCGGTGTTAATCAAAGACCTTACAGTGATTGTTAATCCAGTTGGGATACTGTATGTAGGGTAAACCCACAGAATCACACAAGACACAACACACTTAACGCTCCCACACTAATGTCCTTTAGTGTAAACGGCAACAAAAGGAAAAGGTGACACTGGGATGATGCATGTGTTCAGAACAATGTGTTGAATAAGTGCAGTTATTCATCAAAATGCCGCTGGTTACATTTTAATTTATTCTTTTTGGTGAAAAAGCTGTATATTAACGCCCTTATTACACACCTACTTACTAAAGAAATCAATAATTTGACCAAAATAGAAATAGTTTAACAAGTAACTCATTTTTATCCTGAGGGAAAGAGGAAACTAGAGGGATATTTATGGTTTTAAATTATTCATTAAAGAGCAACAAGAGGAAAAATAAGTAAATGTTGCAACAAGAGGAGAACAGTGTCCTATTGTATTCTTACTATCACCTACTTTCTCTCTGCTTTTAGTTTTTATTTCATATCTTAAATGAGCTCAGGCTTTAAATACTTGCGTCTGTGGCAACAATATTTGTCTTTATAAAATATATATATGTAAAAGTAAATTACACAACGAGATGAAATCTATGTAAAAGACGTCGTAAAATGCAACAAAGACAAAAACAGCATAAAAGATGCAACAAGATGAAATTTATGTAGAAGACATAAAGACATGTAAATGATTAAACAAGATAAAAACAACATTGAAAGTGAAATTGAATCTTTAACGCAACAAAAAATAATGGCATAAAAGACGTGAAAAGATGAAAACTACACGAAAAGAAGAAAATGACAAAAAGATTAAACTGATGGAAAAGCCATAATGATGAGAAAAGATCGAACAAGAAGGAAACAATGATAAAAACAAATGGTGTAAAATATGTAAAAAGATGAAAATTACATAAAAATAAGAAAATACCGGAAAATGACATCAACAATGTAAAAGACGTAGACAAAAAAACCCAAACGACATAAAATGATTAAAATACCATAAAATGATGAAAATTACATAAAAAGATAACAATTTAAGACGTACAAAAAACAAAACCAAAAAAAACCAACAACGGCATAATATGATAAAAATTCCATAAAATGACGTCAACAACGTAAAAGACGTAGTAGGACAAACACGACATAAAATAATGAAAGTGATGTCAACTCGGTGAAATGAGGTTTGGGAGACGAGCCGGATGACAGCAGTGTTTTCTCTGTATCTGTAATGGGCCTGTTCATTCACTGTGTTGCTCTGCGTCTTCTCTCTGTGCAGGAAAACCTTCTGTTAGGAGATTTCCGGACAACGTGGGTCAGCAAAGCCAAATTTGAGTGCAACAGATTGGTTTAACGGGACTTTCTCCTCGGCCTGTCGGTACATACGTCAGGAAATTACCAGAGCTGCAGCTTCAGACGGCGTCGTCAGACAGAGGAGAAAACCTGGAAGTACCGATCAGTCCACAGACATCCTAAATCTGCACCAAACCTGATCACATGGCAACTTTTACCACGGAATCCACATGGAGTTTGACTCCTGCTGCACTCGTTTTAACCCTCAAAGACCCAAACAGCAACTGGCAACCCAAAGCAGCTAAAAGTCTAATCACCTCTGAACCACTAAACCTGTCAATATAATTAGTGTTAAATACAGTTATTCATCTGTTCATGGTCATCAGATATGACCCATTTGGACGTTCAGAGGCTCCATAGTTACCGTGGAAACACCATCATCTTCCACAACATTGATTCACCAGTAAAACCCATGGAGTTGGATCAGTGACAGTGGATGGACACACTGGGGTTATGTTCAGGAATGACAGATTGGACTGAAAAAGACACTTTTTCTGCATTTTTAAGTGTTTGTGATATAATAACCTCAACTTTAATCTGAGCTTAAATGAACAGTGAATTAAATATGAAAAAAAAAACATGATTTTCACTGAAAAACATTGAAAACACAGAGGACAATAATATAATAAATGGTGATAAATCACTTAAAAAAGGTTAAATAACTTATCGCTTGTAAACTTACAATTAACAACCCAACTAGTACATGTTCAGTTTTATACAGCAACAATGCACTGTTTTTACCCACGAAAATTCAATAAGGGGCTGAAACTTCCTTAATAACATGGACAAAATTCATCAGGATGTATATTTACCTGAGTTAGAAGCGTCCAGTGTTCAAAGCTATACTATTTTACCAAATCCTTTAAAACTGTTGCATCGGCACATTGTTGACACTTGGTTAATGTTCAGTTAATGATAGATTTTGCTGAAAAAGTCACTTTTTCTTCAGTTTTCTCTGTTTCTGGAATAATAACCTTTGAATTTACTCTGAACTTTAATGAACATCTACATGATCAGCGAATTAAATATAGGAAAACACACCAGATTCACTGAAAAATTGTAAAATACAGAGGACAATATTAGAATAGGTTGTGATAAATCACATATATGAGAAAAAACTTAACCACAAAAGTATCTCTGGGTCTTTAAGGGTTAATGCAATTTGTAAACACCACATTATGTAATAACGGTGCAATATGTACTAATGTAACAATTTTTCACCTCATTATGTAATACGCCACATTTTGTAATACAATTCTTGAATGCATTTTGTACTAAACTTTGCCACATTTTGTCAGTAATACTTAGTTAGTGCAGCTTTTGTCTGTATCGTACAAGCACATTCCCAATTATCATGAACACAGTTACATTTGATTTAGGTTTGACCCATGAAACATCCTACTAGTTTTTAAAATGAATTCTAATTCAGCGTTAATGCTTAATGTTGTTCTGCTGGTATGATGGTTTTTCTAATTACTGCAGGGCTGTCCAACTCCTTTTCTTTCAGGTTCCACATTCAGCCCAGTTTGAGCTCAACTGGACCAGACCAGTAAAATATTAACATAATAACATTAAATTTAATGTTTTTTGCAATAAATCAAAGAGAAAAAAATTGGTGTTGCCATTATTTACAAGCATAATATCATTTATTTTTTTACATTAAACCAAGAGGAAAATTTTCAGTCATTACTTATAGGTTATTATATTATTTTGGAGTTCAACGCTTTTACTGTTAACATGTTCAGGGTAATTTTTACAAATTCATTTGAATTGGAGCAGGCCGGTTTTGGCCCGTGGGCCACATGTTTGACACCTGTGAATCAGGGCATCAGTTTCAATGGTTTATTACATAATGCACTAAATTATTACAGTTTCTTAAAAAACAAAGTGGTACACCCGCATTTTGTTAAAACCGTTGCAATATTACAAAATGTGTTCAAGATTGTTACTATAAAATGTGGCGTTATTACATAATGAGGTGAAAGTGATGACATCATTCCATACTGCAGCGTTGCTCCGTAACGCGGCGCTCCACAGCTCCATGGTGTTCTGCTGTACTCACTTTGTCTGAACTGTTTTGGCCTCATAAACGCTTTAGCATTCAGCTGTTTCCATGTGTATACTCTGTCTGTCCCTGTTAAAGAACACATAAATAATAAATGGGATTCATGCACCGTCCATGGGCGGATGCTTTACAAGGTGCGGTCTCCACGTCTAGACGGGATCCGTGCATTGGACATTTTGATGATTGGTTTTGACCGGTTGTGATGCTTAAATTAACACCGACGCTCATCTTCAGTTTCATTCCCAAACTGGGACCAGGCGTTGAAGACCTGGTTCCTGAGCTTGTAGGTGCATTTCTGTCATTTTCTATCATGTGTTTCGAATCCAAACAGTCCGACCTTGTCTAAATCCAATCCCTGATGTTTTTTTAGGACTTTTTTAACCTTCAAGGACTCTAAGTCTAAAGAAAGCGATTGTTTACCATCTTTATAAACAGTCAGACATTTCATCCTGTTCATGTGCTGTAAAGCATCCCAGTTCATCTGCCAGTTTTTGCTCTGTTTGCATTTGATGTTCATGAACAGTTTAGCATTACTCTGACACGCCACTCATTTCTGGACGCCTGTACGTGAAATATAAGTGATTGCACTGTTTTTTTACCCAATATAATTCAATAAAGGTCTGAAAATTGCTTGTTAATTGTTAAATGTGGACGAAAATTCATTCAGATGCACATTTACTAAAGGATTTTGCTGAAACGAACGACCATCATAGATTAAACTTTTGATATAAAAATCAAGTGAAATAAGCCACAGTACTTCAGCAAACCCCTTAAAACGGTTGCATTAGTACACTTCTTTACCAGGTTATACAGTGATCTGTAACTGGACGAACCTTCCAAACTCTGCTTATAAACTTAGCATTCACAACCCAACAAGTACACACTTATTTTTGCACAATTAAACATCTGCATTGCAACAATACACTGTTTTTTACCCACGAAAATTCAATAAATGGCTGAAACTTGCTTCATAATGGTTAAATGTGGACAGATGTTCATTCAGATGCACATTTACTAAATGATTTTGGAGGATTTTGCTGAAACGCCACCTCACTGGTATCAAAGAGTAAACATTTGAAATACGCCACAATACTTCATTAAGTCCTTTAAATCGGTTGCATTAGTACATTTTTTTACCAGGTTATACAGTGATCTATAACTGGACGAAGCTTCCAAACTCTGCTTATAAACTTAGAATTAAAAACCCTGACATTTCCACATTTCTCTTTGCACAATAAAGGCTTTAATTCTCTAAACCTCAGTGTAAATGTTGTATAATTGGCCGTGTTTCCGGTTCGTTGTGTCCCCGGCAGCCATCATGGCCTCGTAGTTTTCTAAACGAGGGATTTGTCCACGACCAAAGAGAATCTGTACCAACAAATGACTGCGGTCGCTTCTCATTTACGCTGCAACACTTTGAGCCCCGGTGCTGTTTTATTCATGTGGACTGGGGGGAGGTCTGTTCGCCATCTCGGCCTCCATCTCCCTCATCATCCACCCTCCTCCTCCTCCCGGTCAGCGTCCACCAGGACTTGAGCGAGGCCTCAAATTAATTTCAACTTGTTAATTCCCTTTGAAAAAAAAAAAAATCCGGCGCAGAGGGGTGAGAAGAAGAAGAAGAAGGAGGATTAAAAAAAGCGAAGCCAGGTCGCTGTTTGAGTTTCTAATTGCCAGAACCCAGGATGTGACCTACAGAAGAGAAACCCCCACGTGATTAAATATTAACTAGACGGAAGGTCTGACGGAGAGAAGACCAAGGAGGCTGAAGGAGGTAGCGGCAGTTCACACCAACAGGCACAGGGTCAAAGGTCACGGAGAGGAACGTGGGAATCAAACGGAACTCATTAGTGAAGAGAACGAAGGACGACGCCGACGACCTTTAGTCACATGGGTCTGAACGCTTCAGACGCAAACAGAGGAAAAAAGGACGGAACCAAAGGAAAAGCTCATAAAATATGCATAGAGATGAAAATGATGTAAAAGAGACAATAATGTAAAAGAGGCAGAACAAGTGTAAAGGACGCAGCGATATGGAAGTGGTGTGCGTGACGCAACGAGACAAAACTCGTTGTGTATCCAAGGCAGATGAGACCACAGAACATGATAAACAGCCTTTACATGTGGCAGACGTCGTCGCCGCCGTCATCTGTTTCCCCGGTTTCAGCCCATCCAGATGCGATCATCCGCCATTAGTGAGTTTGTTTTTCTAAGCACCGACAACTTTTCATTTGTCATCCATCTGTCAGGAATATTACCCATCATGCCATCCGTCACACTCACATCATCCGCTCCCTGGTTATCTCTGCACTATCCAGGCGGATGGTAAGTCGGTGCGTTCAGGTTCAGGGTTTTTTAATGCCGTGTTCGACCTTGAAGGCGTCCCAAACTCACATGTTAAGAACAAACAGGCCGATAAAGGTCGACCTCCTCCACTAAGGAGTTCAGTTCAGTCCACGTTCCTCCACCTGACCCCTCCAACCTCCACCAACACCGTCCACATCAAACTAATGTCATCTTCACGTTTCCTCAGGTCAGTGTTTCTCAAACTGTGGGGCGGGCCGGACCCGGGCATGGGGGGGGGGGC
>JAPQRQ010000011.1:18407489-18423799 GCA_037367365.1 Apogon talboti | reverse complement strand
GTTGGATCAGTGACAGTGGATGGACACACTGGGGTTATGGTCAGATAATGACAGACTGGACTGAAAAAGACACTTTTTCTTTAGTTTTCTCTGTTTCTGATAAAATAACCCCCAACTTTAATCTGAATTTTTATGAACATCTACAGGATCAGTTAATGAAATACAGAAAAATACCTGATTTATACTGAAAAACCGCAAAATACAGAGGATAATATAGAATGAATGTTGATAAATCATTTAAGAAAGGTTCCATTAGAGAAAAATCTATTGTGGAGGTGCCAGAAAAGTATCACTGGGTCTTTATGGGTTAACTTTAAAGAATATTTTAACTTGTGTTGAAAGTAGTTTATTGTCATTTGCTGTGCATAATGGATTATTGCATTGATAGATAAGATCAGGGATTATGGAGAAGGCTATTGATCGAGGCGTTAGAAACACACTTTCAACAGTTCAATAGTTTTGTACAGTTAAATCACCTTTTCATCAATCATTTACCTCATGATACTTTACCTGGATTGACTCTAAACAGGTAAATGTTTGCCTCTGGGATGTGACTGAGTAGAAGTACAAGTACCTCTACGTTGTACTTCAGTAGAATACATTCCACCAGTGAAAACCACACAGCTGTTCATATTTAATGCTCCTGAAAGGCGCCATTGTTCACTTCATTTTGCACTCCTACGTCAGACAAAATGAACACTGTCAGCTCAAAAAAAGGCACCGCCTTTACACTTCCACTCCCCTGAAACACCATTAAAATTTTTGTTATGTTTTCTACTTTGGCCCCCTGGTGAAAATAACACATGGGGATTGTCTGGGCTGGAGCCAAACACACATAAATTTCAATATTAATTTGGTCGGCACCTCGGCAGCCTCCCCAGCTTCCTAATCTCCCGCCGCATATCTTCATTATCTGAAAGTGTGCTTTCATCTTAATTCCATTTTCATCCATCAAACGTCAGGGAGGTTTGACCTTCGCGCGATCTCGGCAAAGATAGCGAGGTAAAGGGAGGGAGTGGGCGCAAGTGACGGAGACAGAGATGGAGATAGTGGCGGGAAGAGGGACGAGGGAAGTTGGGAGATAAGACCCCTGAGTTGGGATGATGAACGAGGACGGAGGGATGGAGGGATGGGCGGCGTGACAGGAAGAAATGTGGAGGGGGAAATATCTCCGCTGCCAAGTTTCGAGGTCTGTTAAACGTGTGTTAAGTGAGCTTTGTGTGCGACATTTCCATTTTTCATAATCCCAGTGTTGCGCCAGCACGCCGGAGCACGTTAGCGACTATCTCTCAAGCCTTTCCCATCATGCCTCTGTTAATCATCCTGTCCTTCCCTCACTCGCCTTGGGCTTTTTCCATCCTCCTTCATTCTCTCCCTTCTCGCTGCCAGTTTATTTATCCTTACATTAGTGTTTAATTACTCATTTGTAATAATTGTTTTCTTAATTGCTTGGATTGTAATTGTCTGGTGTTAGTGGGAACAGGTGGTGGATCGGACTTGTAAGGCAGATATGTGTGATATGATCAGGCCTCGCATTTGGCGGCGCTTTACGGAGGCAGAGACTCACCACCTGGTGGAGCTGTCCTGATGGATCCAGGGAAGTGTGGGTGTTTTCCAAAGGACACACACATCGACGGACGGACAAGGAAACACACACTACTTATCCCACATGAATGATACATGCCCGTATGATGGTACCCAAATAGAGCGGCTCATTAGCGGATAAGCTGGATATGCTCTCTAACCTCCCCCAATCTATCTCTCTCCTCTCTCTTTTGCCGGTTTGGATGGCAGCCCTGATCCCCTAAATGCAGGTTATCTGTCATCAGTGACTCAGGATGGTAAATAAAGAATCATTTATCAGCCTTATTAAAGCCTCGACACTGTCTCGTTCCCTTCCCTCTTATCTGGGTCTTTTCCCTTCTTTCTTTCTTCTGCCTCTTAAATATGTTTTCAGTTTTCTGTCTCCAAAGGGGAAAAATGGGTCTTCAGGATGGTTGAGGGTTAAGTCTGATTGGCTCTGCTGTGATTGGTTGATTACACTGCAAAAAAGGAATATCTGACTTAGATAAACAAAAAAATGGATGTTGATGGATGGTACAACAAGCGAAGAAAAACTTTTAAAACAAACATGGCGCGGTATGTGTGGACACACCAGGAAACCCTATCATAGTTGAATTTAGTACGGAATAGAGGGGGAACCAGCATTCTAGAGTCAACAGAGATTTATGTTCATCACTATGTTTATGGAATGACTTCTACTGACATCTCCTGATAATAAATAAACAAATCATTGCATTTATGACTTAATGGAAAAACCGACATTACGCACTTCTGTTTTTTTGACATGTAGTAAATATTGGTCAAGTTTTGCGCATGCGTCCAATGGAAAAGTGACTACTGAGACTTAATCTTGTTAAGACTATTTGACTTGTTCCAAGAATTTTCATCTTGAGCTACCCCACTTAGGTATTACAACTAATTTCAAGCAATATTTATAACAAAGCAAACTACAGTGTTGGAGAATGAGTATGGTGAACACAGTAACTGTTTGCCCTCAAGAAATGTTTACATATTTTATGCAGTTTTGCCTATAAATACATAATCTACTGAGTTATTACATCTTCATAAGACTACAAACACACACACACACACACATTATATATATATATATAAATATAAATATATATATATACACATGAGAGAAAGAAATAATAGATTTAAAAAAAATCTTACTATGAAGACTTTAACCAAGTATATTCTGCTTAAAATAAGAATTATAGCATTCTATAATCCTTATATAATATTTTATTTATTTCAAGAAAACTTGATAAGTGCAATTTTCTTACTGCACTGACAGATTTAACCCAGTAATGAGTTTAATTTTCCTTTTTTTTGCAGCGTAGTTAATACGGTGCAGGTGGAATCTGCATGAGGGACCTTTTAAGTTCTTTTCTGGGAACTAGAGCGAGGGTTGGGGTTACTGTCAGAGTTATTAGGCTTCACCTGAACCTCTATTTTCTACATTTAACATGTAAATGAAATGCTTTTCTAACACCCATCCTAAGTCTAAAATGGGTCGCCAATGACCAGGTGGATGTAAACAAATATCTTGATGAACAACAAAGGTGCAGACAGAGGCTTTTAGCGTCTCCATGATAACATGTAAAATGCGTTACCCAGAAGTAAATCTCTCAACCTTTTAACATTTCATGGTTATATATTGTACTAAAGGAGAAAATGCATGGATTAGACCTGTTTTTAACCTTGTCATTTTCTAATTTTTGAGCCAATATGTGACTAAAACTCAACCTCAAACACAACAGTCCAAATATAACCATTTTTGCTGGACTTGGGCTTATCTTAAGGTTTCTGCAGCTGAGAAACAACCCCAAAAACATGAGTTTTAACATGGCTCCAGTGGGTATAATTATAAGTTAGGTCACCTCAGTAACACCTCTGAATTATGATTTTACAGCTATGATTGAAAGTACGATTTAATCTAACTGAAAGGACTTGCAGCTTTATCTGACCAAAAAACTAAATGATCAAAAGGACTAAAGAGGAAAATCAACACAATTGCACATTTAAGGAAGTGTAACCATGAAACTTTGTTATTCTTACATGAAAGCTGCTTGCAATTGTTTATGCAGATTTGTACCTGTGACAACACTGCTACCATTCAACCCAATCAATGCAATCTAGAACCAACCATTAAAATGTTACAATGAAGAAATTACAGTGGTAACCAAGTTCAACAGCAGTCATTTTAGACTGAAGATGGCTGAGATTAGAGTATGTTTAACCATGCAGTGTAAATATAATAATATATGTGCTCAGATTTACCCGACAACATGGTATGACCTTGACCTCACGAAGCTTAAGATATTGGAGGAAATCAGCTGATATTTAGGTGTTTGCTTTGTCTTACACTGTGAGAATGCTAACTACTTAAACATGCTAAAAATAAGGTTTTCTCAAGCAGGACGTTCCAAACAAACCTCATTTAACTATAGTAAAAGCATCACAGTCATTGCAGGTTACATTGTGTTGAAAAAGGAGGTTGAAACGCAGCAAGATGAAAACTGTGCAGACTTAAGCACATATCACAGGCTGTTATTACTCGTTAAATGTGGAATGAACAGTTCATTAGTGGGTATTCTAATAACCCACCATGGACTCATTTGTACAGTTTATGGCTCGATTATTTGCAAAAATGCTCAAGAGGCAGTGCAGGTCGAGAGGCTGCTCGGTTATTTTGAGCTGCATCCAGTTGAGTCACGTCCTTTTGCATCTGAAGTCGTCGACGTCTGTGATCGTTTGGGACAGGTAGCAAAATAAGCGAGCTGCTGTTTCTCATACTTGTAACGGTAGAAGCTCAGCGGTGGCATTTGGCTGCTTCGCACGACTCCAGGATCCGTTGATGTCCATGTCATGCTTTTCTGCTGACACCCAAACCTGTGTCACAACAAGCTAACGTTAGCGGCGGCCCGAGGCTCGTCACATCCTGACAGTAGTAGGCCGTTGGTCAGACGCAGCGCTGCCAGTGATGTGACGGATCTCCACATGCGACACCTAGACACCCACCCCCTCCCTTCCTCCCTCCAGCCAGAACTGGAAACCTAACTTGATGGCAGGGTGACATGTGAAATGACATGACAATGCCCAAGACATGACACACACATCGACACATACACTCCCAGTCGCAGATAGACAACGGGCACTTTGCACGGCTGAATGCGCAGACAGTGTGTGTCATTCAGCTGTCAGCGTACAAGCAAGGCGAGTCGAAAAAGTCGGAAATGCGATCTCAAGATTTGCAGGCAGACTCTATGTAAGCAACACCAGGGTCAGGGTTTTGGTTGACACTCATTCCCAGTCTGTGCCAGCGCTTGTGTCAGCAGCAGCGGCTCTAACATGGCGACACAGGAGAAGGCCCCATCCATTCATTATGAGAGGATGTAACACAATTCGCGATTGACAGCTGCGGATGTTGCTGTGGAAATCCGCAAAAATTCACCGCAGCATAAAAAGGAAACACATTAGTTATTTGGCAGACGATGACAAACCCCCTTTATGAATTATGAAGCTTTCGGTTATCCATTTTTATGTCCTTTTTAGCCCTGTGCGATCAGTTACATGACACCAGGCTTGCTGCGATAGTGTTCCTGCAGCCCAGCAGAAAAGCAGCAGAATCCCACAAAAGGGTGTTATTTGTCAGCTTGAAACTAATCCAGTGTCACTCAACACCACCCGCCCCATCAAAAACAACAAAAAAAAAAAGAAAAAGAAAAAGAAATAGAAACACTTCTCCTTTGCCATTCAGAGCAGGTCAGAGGTTGGGTTAAGCTTCTGAAGATGTTCAAACGCATCCCCCTAGAATAGTATCTGTGTTACACCAGTGGCCTAATCCGCCACTTGAAGAGCAATTAAAAGTTTAGCCCAGACTTTAAGAAAGTAACCATGTGTGATCTTTTTTTTTTTTTTCCTCCGGAGCTCTCTCTCTCTTTTTTTTTTTCCCTTCCTGAGGGTCCGTCTCTCCGGCTTCGTGCATGGTGTGCATGCTAATAGGAAAGTGCTAGCCGTGGCTCCCTTCCAAAGGCATTCCAAACACACTGGGAAAAAGAAAAGTGGGATGCGGTCAAAGGAAGAAAATGCAGCTAGGGATGGAATCATCACCACTTTCTCATTTCCTTATCATCTATTACATTTTCTCTTAACTTCAATTCCCACTTCCTTTTTGTCTATCCACAGCAGTTCCCACTCTGCTAGCACTAAGACTAACAATTTATCCCCACAGAGTTTCTTAAGAGGACATTTTGTGCCTAGCAACTACTTTTTATGGCACATCCCCAGTCATACAATACCAGACGCATCAGGGAGTTTGAGCTGGAGTTTCCTGCTGTCTTTTTGGATTCGCAAAATGTTCTTTTTCTTACTAGAACATATATGTTTATAACGCCTTTTCTTCCTCTGAACGAGTGCAATAAAGGGACAGTAAAGACTCAAGAGAGTGGTGGTGGATGGGCACTGGAGGACATTTAATTGATTGGTGCGCTGTCAGATCATAAAATGACCACATGGTAAAGTGGAGAGTAAAAAATACTTGCTAGCGATTTCAAAGATCGACAAGAGAGAGCTAATAGCATCATCAACTCTTAAAGAGAGTGTGTGCTGTGTTGCCTGTAATGTTTGCACCTTGGGTAGTAAAAGTATTTTTAAAGGTGCTTAAAAACGCTATTACCAAGTGTTGTGCCCATGTGGCTTGTATGACCTTGCAGCTGGTATAGTATTCATAATTTTCAATGTTCAGTGCTGTCAGTCTTTGTGTCTTTGTAGCTCTGTTTCTTTATTATGTTCAGGTACGCTATTATCTGTACAGGGAAGGTGAAGGCCTGGCAGATGCATGCCCTTCTGAGCCGGACGGTCTAGAAGGATGTCTAGGAGACTCAGACTCAGCAGACTAGAACAAAAAAGACAAAAAAACACACTCTTTGCATCTTTGTTGACTCTGAAGATAACACTAGGAAAAGTCAGCCTGAACTCACAAGAGCCTCTTTTATCTCAACTTTGTTTTTCTTTCTTTTCTCTCGGAGTCTTGGGTGTTCTTTGGAAACGTTAACCCAGTTTCTCCTCTTCATTCTGTCTTTCTTTCCTATTTTTTTTTTTCTGGGGAAAAAGTGACCTGGGAGGAATGTGTGTGGAGGAGTGAAGCTTGAAGAAGACAGGGAACGTGAAGAGGAGCACTGGAGCTTGACAGGGCCAAAGCTATCAGTCAGGCTTGAACATGATACCTGAGACTCTGCAGGCGGTTGTGCTAACAAAGCTGCAGCCCACTATGCTGCCAACATTCCTACAACTTACTCGGACCGAACCGAAAAACCCCTGGTCACTGGGGCGGGGGGGGGCTCCACACCTGAGGGACCATCCTGGTTTGGCCTAGTGTCTTGTTTTTGATTACCTAGGCCCAGCAGCATCAGCTTTCTGCTCTTAGCTTAGCCTGTAACATGGTAATTAAGTGCAACTGAGCAGCACCCAAATAGAACCCGAATCCACCCTGATCAGGTTCCGATTGATTTCTAGTCAGACATTCACCTTGAGGGCGTTTGTCTCATTTATCGCTTTAACATCACTGTATCTTTTAATTCACACAGTACTGGAATTACACTTTGCATCATCCACAAGCCAATCCATCTGCATTAGCTAACAGTTGCTCAACTAACTCAGCTTCCAGCCAGTAGGTTGTTTGGTTGCTATTTGGCACTTTGAGGGTGTCTCAGGTGGCGTATCGCAGGTCACTGTCTGGTTGCACATTAAAAATGAAGTACAGCTTCTTAATTACCGACCGGCACTTTTGGCAATCCTGGCGGTTCTCATGTGTCACTCCCGTCGCTCACTCTCTCCGAGTCTCTTTGTCTTCCCTCGTTTCGGCCTCTTTATCATTCCCCCCCATCTCACTTACTCATACTTCCTCCTCTGCGTACCTCCACCTCTCTCTCTCGCTTGACTGCAATAAGACACTGGCCCTGCAGTTTATGTTTGCTCCCCTTGCCCCAAGTCCAGCCCAGCCACAATTACTTCCTGTGGTTCACGGTAGTGGGTCACTGCCACCCGCCAAACGCACTTACAGTTGAGATTGCACACACTAACCTTCCCAACTCACCTCCGTATTCCCATTACCCTCCAGTCTGTCCAGAGGCTCTGCTGAAGGTGGGCTTAATTAAAAATCCAGACCTAGAACCAGTTCCTTTCTACATGGTTAACAACACAAATACAATCCCTATTGTGTTAAGTCGACGTTCTGTAACACAGCAGACATACCGATGCCAAGACGAGAAATTAGATGCTATTATTATCAATATTAGTCATGTTTCCTTGCAACTGTCGAGCAAGTTGGAGGTGAACTTTTCAACTTTAAGTGCAGTAAAAGCATCATTACACATAGACGTAAAAAAAGAAGAAGACAAACAAAAGTAGTCACTTTGGGCGTCTACCAGCCATGTTTATACTCTATGGGACTATGTGGGGAAAACCCCGAAATGAGAGTGAAAACAGCTTAGTGCAAGCGTTTCCATCTCCTATTAACTCCCTCAAGTTAGTGTAAAACTTCCACTGTTTCCATCAACCTTTTCTAATGCGATACTTCAAAACAGCCTCTCAAACCCCTCTAGAAACCTTCAGTATTTGTTTTAACACAAGCACAGCTCACTGCCGCTAAACAATGTGTTACCCATTCTAGGATTTCTAGCAGATAAAAGAGAAAGTAAAGCTTCACATAATGTGCTTTTGACAGTGGCTCAGTGTTTAGTTCAGGGGAGGAGGAAATGAAAATCAAATCCAAGAGGTCGCACATTATTGACATGAGTGGCACAGGCCTGTTTTTATTGGCTTCGGCTTCGCTCAAGTCAGGCGCCCATGTGTTTCCCCTTTAGCATCCAGGAAACAGGCCCGGGCCAATCTTCGGCCAGAGCTCCCAATAAACCTGTGGCTTGTTTGCATTGTTCATTTTTTGGGATGACGGATTTGCTCAATCACCCGTGGCTGTCGCAGCTGGTTTTCAATCACAGGCACACCCAGAAGAGGCCCTCCGCCGTCGGGACCCGGAGAGGGGTCCTGACATATGGTAGAGATAAAGAAAGCTAGTGCTAACTTGTAATGAAAGCCATACATTAAAAGCTAAGCGTCTCTCTGGCAGGGGGTCCGGCTTTGTGCGTTGCAACTGCAAGGACATAAAAGTGGAGCAGTTTTATTGGGTTTTATATTTGCTGTAGTATCAAAATTGCCCAAGTGGAATGGACGAAATTTTACAAATAAAGTGGTTGTGTATAAAACTAAAGGAGATGGTGATATTTCATGGGTGTGTATGTATGTGTGGCTGCTAGCGTCGGTGGCGTGGTGATTGGCAGCTGAGTGGACGGCGAGGGCAGAAGGTCAGGGTGGGAGGTAGAAGGACCGACATCAAAGGGCATGTACTCAGTCAGGCTTAGCAAACACACCGGGTCAACGGAAAACGGTGAGAGGTGGTCAACTCGATGCCACATGACAGCGAGGGAACCTTTTCACTCCAACACCCACGGTTCGCCATATCCTCACAGCGTCGCATCTTTGCAATTGCTCGTGAATTAAAGCACCTTTGGGCTAATAAAACCCCAGTCGACAACCCTGAGTGGGTCTAATTGTGTTAATTTTTCCTGTGGTTTGACCAGGCTGAGAGAAACCACAGAGGTGGATTGGACTTTGTTTCTTTTACCTGGACGGCGTAGCACACATGGACACACACACACATATAAGGAAAAATGACTAAGAAAGAATCACTGCTTATTTTATTCATTTATTTAAAAGACACAGAATGAAGGGAGCGAAGGTCGCTGTGCAGACTGTGGTTGCTGCAGATTCTAATCCAAAGCCTCCGGCGATCTCTGCATGAACTCCATTTCTGGTCTGCAAACAAATTAGCTTTTTTTTCCTGTCTTCTATCTCGCTCTCCCTCCAGTGAAAATAAGGGGAAATTCAGGTGAATAAAATCTATTTGTTCATTTAACTTTTTTTTTTCCTTTCCATCAGCTTCTTTTCTCACTCCCAAACTCAATTTTCCCTCGGTGTGCGCTTGCTTGAGTGTTTCTTTTCTTTGCGGTCTCGCCAGCAATTCATTAGGCAACAGTCGTTTAATTTGTATCATTAGAAAATGTGTTTCCCAAGGAGTATGGCACTCCAGTAAATCTGATTCAGACCGAGGACTTTTTTTTGACCGTGTGCACAAGCTGTGGGACTTGTCAATACACACCTCACACCAAACAAGCGTTTAGTAGAAACAGAGAAAGAGCAAACAAACAAACAAAATATTAAAATAATAGCTTATCTTAACATCTCTTCAAGTGTTATTACACTTATAGGGAGCAGTTTTCATTCTGGGCCCGGTTTTAATTATGTAACAAATGTTTGACTATCCAAGTGAAATTTTGCATGAATATTTATATCAATTCATTTGTTGAGTGTTGATTGTAATTACATGGAAACATGATTTATTGCCAAGATTGCTGTGTTAGCCAGCCAGCCAGAGAAAAAGAACGGGGTGGAAATATAAATGCTAATTTACTCTCACACACACTCACACACAACTAAAGAAGCCAGCTATTTTTTTTCTTTTTTCACCACTGGCTGGTGGGAAATTTTATTATCAAAAAGAAAGTCTTCTCCAGTGTGTGTCTGGCAGAGATTCAGAGGTTCTTACAGTAAAAGGGTTGCTTTTCTAAAGTGTCAACACACAACTGCTCATATATATATCTATATATAGAGAGAGATATATAGATATATATATAGTATATACACACACAAACACACACATCTTTTCCACACTTTCTCCGTCGTGTGGAACGTCAAATTAAAACCACCTCCAACATAAAAAACAGGAAACTTCCTTGGTTCTCATTTGTCTTTGACTAATTTAAAAGAGGTCTTTGTGATAAAACAGCATTTTGTCTGGTTTAAGAGCATACAACAACACAAAAACACAACACAAAACTCACAATCATTCATTTCATCAAACCACCAAGGCAGACTCATCCTGGTGTCATCCGTAACACAACATAGCCAAAGAAAAGCAGAAAAAACATTAAAAACGAGGATTTGTTTGCAAAAATAAAGGCATTATCAGCTGTATGGAGTTATGTTGGCTGCAGAAAAGAGCAATGTTGACCAATAAACATGCACTTTGACGATGGCAGCTTCATGGGGAGTCGACTACACAGACTAACATCTAAAGTCATGGAAGGGTTAAGATAAGAGGATCCTATAGTATTAGTTCTATAAGAGGAAAATTTGTCACAGGACTCACCTGTTTTTGAGAATAACCTTTAGGGTTATAGTCAAGACCATGTTACCCTAAAGCAGGGGGCACCTAAACTGAGGTCAACACTTTGAGGTCAAGACCAGACTAGATACACAAAAAGCTAATTATGACAAACACGATTTACACAAAGATATGATTTAAGGGATGAGGTGATTCCTGTTGCCAGTAAATAGAAGAACGAGGCAGTCTGTGAAAAGACCTCTTTAAAATTGCCAAAAAGTTTTGCACAGAAATTAAAAGTGACTTTCAATTCCCAATAAAACCTCAGAAAACTGCCCAGAAACTGAATGGCACTCCAACATCTGCGGCCTTGAGCTCTCTCAAAATAAAGTATGTTTTGTCTGAGAGTAAAAAAAGCACCTTCCAAAAAGTGGTCGAGACCAAGGACCAGTCTTGACAGCATTTAACCATCAGACAGCACGGTGAAAAAAATAATTCATCAGGTCTTTCAAATTATTTTTACAGAATCAGTCTTTCGACAATGATTTATTCAAAATCCAGCCGTCAGATATTTAGTGTGCCCTCAGATTTTTACACTTCATTTGTCACTCTTTTACCAAACATGCACAATCTTCCACACACTAAACATCTCCAGATAAGCTCGACAAACGGCGGCGATGCCAAGCTCTAGGATCAAGCGACAGGACAGTGATTGATTAGTGGCGGGTGTGTAGGTACCGATCATCGAGGCCGATTCATCCCTTGTCAGGTGTGACAATTAGGAAACAAATGAAAGCAGAGGAATGTTTGAGTAATGGGCATGTGTCCTGTTTAATGTCGGTGACAGAACCAGGAGGAAGGCAGAAGGAGAGAACATGAGCGAGTGATGAGGTCCGGGAAGGTTCAGAAGGAGAAGATGCACGGCGGCAGAACCCAGTGCTCGCTGTGTTTGTGTCTAATTAATGAATGGCATTAGCCATTTGTTATGCCATTTATTCTGGTAATGACCAAGCGTAGTCTTTCATTTCTCACCTCACGCTCATTCTCCCTCTTTCATTTCCTTTCTCTGCCATTACCTTTGTACAGACGCTCGGAGAGGGATTGAGAGACGCCGACGGAGGAAGGGAAACTGACTGAGACAGGCCTGGGCTTTAATGACATGCTCTGTTACTGCTTAACTCAGGACACTGTTCAATAATGTGTTAGAGCAAGTTACACATATTGACAGCGAGAAGCCACAGCTCGGCCAGCAGGAGCTTTTGTTTGTGTGCACATTCTACGAGGGCAACTTTGGCCCTTTTGCATTTTCTCTCTGTGGCGTCCTGCTCGTCTTGTCCTCTTTTGTGGGAAAATAAACCAGTGAATGAGGCATCCTTCGCTCTTAGTTGTATTTAACAGGTTTAGCCAGCTGCCATGTTTGCTTTTTCCCCTGAGCTTCAAGCAATCTTGTGAAAGACTTCCTTTGTAGCGTTTCCCTCCTTGTCCCTTTTTTTACAAGGTCTTCCTATTCAAAGGTTTCTGGGTGAGTGAAAGTCAGGACCGTGTTTGTGGTCGTTGTTGGCTGTTGTGGTACAGCAGAATGGGTGAGAGAAGTGGCATTACCGGGCCGGGCTGCATCGACCAGGATTAAATCATGGTTTAACTTTAAATTATGTTGCACCAAAGTTTAAGACTAAAATCAAGACACAATTCGATCCAAACCTGTCTTTCAAGTCCAGCTTTATGTTAAAACTGCATTAAATTCAACAGAAATCTTAACTTGTTAGTATTGAACTTGCACTTGAGGAGTTTTAACTGTTAAAGTCAGTGTATTTCTGAGATGGATGTTGCAAAATAATCAAATAATCATAATCAGAAGAACGAGGAGTAGATTCAAGTAGTTTTCTCATGCTGCTATAATTCTGCCGACAAAACAGGAACATTAGGACTGAATGCAACAGTAATTCAGCCAAAGGAGTAAAAATTACAGCTTTTCTGTGGAGCCATTATGACTATACTAACTAGATAACTTTAGCAAGTTAGCAAAGTATGTAATATTTGGTTAAGGAATATTGAGCCAATTAATGTTAATAATTTTTCCACATCATATAAAACTTGTATAATATAAAACAGTGCAAATTTATTTTGCTGCTTTGCCAACTTATATTATAGTACATTAACTTTTTAGCTAGCAACATATGAGTAGCTGCAGTTACTGCACTAATGTACGTTTTTTATTAAATCTTCTATTCTTTAATTACATGTCCATATTTCTCCATTAATGTACAAGCTTTTTTGCCAAGCTTTTATTTTTTTTTTAAATTAAATTTCTTTATTTCATTATTTATTTATTTGTTTGTTTATAATTCCTGGAGGAGACATTAGCACTTTCTCCTGAACCATCATGAGTAGGCTAATTAGCTAACCTTTAAGACAGCTGAAAATTAGTGGATTTTTCTCCATTTTTGTCAATAGGTTCTGACAACTCACCAATGTATTTATTTACTCATTCTTAAAACATATATTGCATTTAGAAGCTCAAAACTCAACACAGCCTACTAAATTTTAGTGATTTAAGATATTGTTTTAACCCTTCAAACACCTAGAACTATTGTTTTGAAACTTCCAAACTGATTTTTCTCTACATTTAACCTTTTCTAAGAGACGTATCACTATTTATAATAATAATATCTTCTGCATTTCACTTTCTTTGGTGTGAAAATCAGATATTTTCCTATATTTAATTTACTGATCATGTAGATGTTCATAAAAACTCACAGTGAATTTAAATGTTATTATATCAAAACAGAAAATGTTTCTCCATCCACTGTCATTGATCCAACTCCATGGGTTTTACTGATGAATCAGTTCTGTAGAAGATGACGGTGTTTCCATGGTAACTACGGAGCCTCTGAACGTCCAAACGGGTCATATCTGATGACCATGAAAAGATGAAGAACTATTTTACACCAATGATTGACATGGATTGATAGGATTAGTGCAAGGATGGGGAACCCATGGCTCCGGGGTCACATTTGGCTTCATGTAGCTCAGTCAAAAAAGATATGGAAATTTACTTATTTATTTTACACATTTTTCTATTATTCTCGTAACTATAAAGTCATTCTAATGTTATGCATTATTTTTTGGCTCCAGGCAGGTTTTTTTTTTTTTTTTAATTTCTGTCCTAAAATGGCTCTGTACATAGTAAAGGCTGGTGACCCATGGATTAGTGGATCAGTTTAGGTCAGTAGATGCTGTTGGTCAGTTTCTGTTTAGGTCTTCTTAGGGTCATTCATTGACTCATTTTTTAATCAAGTTTAGTCAAACTGTGATGACATCTACTTTTAGGTTACTTTGTTGGTGCACCCCATCCTAAGTTAACCATGACTGATCCACTTTGATCTACTCTTCGACTCTTCCTGACCTTGCCCCCTTTTTCTAACCTATTTGTCTCCCCTTCTGACCTGAACCCCCCCTTCTTTAAAACGTCCAGAGGGCCCAATGTCCTTTCTGACGTCTAAGCAAAGAAAATTAAAAATAAAAGTGAATCAATAAGTCAGAGTCCCCTTTGTAGTGACCCCCAGCCATTTGGTTTTTCTTGTAGCCGTTTCGCCGAGTGACCTTCTCGGTGGTGAGCCAGCCCCAGGACCCTCACCAGCAGGGATCGCTGCAGAGCTGCTACGACAGCGGCCTGGATGAGTCGGAGACACCCAGCAGCAAGAGTTCATCGGGCCCCCGGCTGGGCGCCCTCCCCCTGCCCGAGGACAGCTACGAGAGGACAACGCCGGATGGCAGTGTCGGTGAGGCAGAGCACATGGAAAATGGTAGGGGCAAACATTAAAGGAGGTTAAGAAGTAAACGTTAAGATACAGGAAACACACATGTACAACATTCACATAGCAGACAGCCTCACAAACACATGCAGACTCAGGTTTTAAGCATTCCTGTGTTTGGATCTGGAGGATTCCGGGCCCTGGTTGGCTGGTTCTGGACTGTACAGGTGTGAATGTTTGGCAGGATCGTAGGGAAAAGCTAAAGCTCTCCCCAAATTCAACATCATGTAAGGACGAGGTTTCGGATTTACTTTAAAACCTCTGCTTCTGTTTCAGAAACAGCAGGTTATTTGATCAAAGGGGCTACATGAGGGAATATATGTAACAGACATATTCTCTCAAATCAACACCGCTCAAACCGTCTACCTGGTTTTTATTTCGCCGCTCTTTTGGACCTCTTTACAATTCCAGCTGAATTTCATTTGGCATGTAGGGTTCATCTCGACTGAGGATAAATCTTCAGCGTGATCTCTGCGTATTACCTCGTATTTGTGTGGATAAAGCAGAGGAGGGAAAAAACAACGGGGGGTTAATACCCGGCTTGGATGGGTGCACAGATAGCTGCTGGACTGATTGTGTGATGTGTGTTTGGTTTTGATGAAAGACTTGGTTTTGTTCTAATGAAGACGTGACTTCCTGTTTGCTGTAACGCGGAATAAAAAAAGTGTGGAGTCGGAGGCCGTGGTAAAGCCAGTCCCAGGGTGCAGTTCGGTATCTTCCCTTGCAGAACCTTCCCACTGCGAGCATCAGCTACTCTCAGACCAAGTATATGTGAGTGGAGTGTGTGCGGGAGTGTATCTGTGTGTGCAGTGAGGGATGGGGGTAATGGTCCCATTCATAGTCTCGGAGTCTGAGGCGATGCTTAACAAGGAGTAGCTGTCTTGAGAGTGCTAAGCCTAAGTGCACAGGCTTCCCCACTGCAGCTTAGGATAAAGATATTCAAATCGCCTAAAGATCCCCATCTTCCTCCTCTCCCTCTGTTTTTACATAGAGTTGTTCTGTGTATGATATGTTCACTGTGTGTATTGTCAGGGTTATGGTACTATTCAATGCAGTCACAACAGTGGAATCTGCCAATATTTAACCCATAAAGACCTGGTGCTTCTTTTGTGGCAATTCCAAAATAGTTTCTTTTCTATATTTATCACCATTTACTCTACTATTATGCTCTGTGTTTTGCATTTTTAAGTGAAAATCAGGTGATATCCTGTATTTAATTTAGTGATCGTGTAGATATTCATTGAAGCTCAGACTAAAGTTAAGGGTTATTATGTCAGAAACAGAGAAAACTGAAGAAAATGTGACTTTTCAGTCAAATCTATTATTGTCCATCCACTGTCATTGATTCAACTCCATGGGTTTATTATTGATTCTTCAATTTCATTCAGTTTGTGGCTTACTCTTTTCTTGTTGCTTTTTTTTTTTTATTATTATTCGTTTTGTTCATTTTCTTGGTTATTTTATTCTTTTTTTACTTAATTTCAGTAATATTTTGCTCATTTTTTAAATGTTATTTATTAATTTGTAAATGTTCTTAATTATTTTTTGTTAATTTTACTTATTATTTGTTTTGGTTCATGTTGCTGTCTATGTCACCAAAAACTGGAGGAAAAGTGATTTTTTCAGTCCAATCTGTCATTAACTGAACATAAACCCAGTGTGTCCATCCACTGTCATTGATCCAATTCCATGGGTTTTACTGGTGA
>JAPQRQ010000011.1:18389532-18399908 GCA_037367365.1 Apogon talboti | reverse complement strand
GAACACAAGCACATACTCACAGCAGCTTTTATGAACCTGAAACAGACGACAGATTCACAGCACAAAGAATGTCTCAGGGGTTAAAGGGTTAAACCTTGAATAAATAAGGTTGACAGTTGCGATAGAGGCGCAAACACAAGGATAGCTAATGGGAAAAACTCTTCTGAAAATGCAACTTTTGACGGCCGGGGACAGACCACAGGAAATACACTGGACTACTGGACTTTTATTTTCCACTATATCACAGTGTATCTCTGGGAGCCTGATGCCTGATATCATTTATGCCGGCTGCAAAGACAGATGAATAGTGCAAATTTATTGTAGCTTCTAAGAGAGTAATACTGGCTGCTAACGTTAACATGCCTCCCACGTTCCTCTGCTTTGGCTGCCAGACAACCAACCCCACCAGCACACACACCGACACACAACAGACTCCATCTCTCCTGCTGAGAAATCTCGGGGTACCACTGTTGGATTACAAACATCATCATTTACTGTTGGCTAGCCGGCTCAATAGAGTAGGACAGACAAGTGGCACATCACAGCAGTTATCAGTCAGGTAGTTGAGGAGCACACACTCTGAGCCACAATTTCAAAGTACAGGGGGAAAAACGGACAGGCAGAGTTCTAGACTTTTTTTTTTTTGTTATATTTTAGCAGCTGTGTGTGCTTTACTTTTAGACGCAGACGCTCACTTGTTCATAGGTTCTTCTCTGACTGCTTGAATATGGTCTTTACCTGCACATATGACTAAACATATAAAGGTTGCCCATCCTTATAATGCACACACAGTATCTAGTATTATCAGAATACTTTATTAATGCCAGGGGGAAATTATTGGGTGTTACAGTTTCTCCATTCAAATATAATAAAAAGTAGCAGGAAAGAAATTATCAACACAACAAAAAAGAAAAAAAAATACTGTATATACACATCTATAAAGCTCTAAATATACAAACATATGTATATAGAGCTCTGAATGGAGGCTATATTTGCATAAACACTTAGCATATTAACAGCACTGAGGTGCAGGTTAAAACTCCAGATCTTCATTGGTACCATGTTCAAGGACACTAACATGAGAATTAACCTATGTATCCTTTGGTTTGCATGATCATCCATACAAATCAGTCTAAAGTCACTCTGAAAATGGGTATTACAAGAAAATGCTTACATATGTGCACAGTCCAGACCTTACAGAACAACTGTGTGAGTGACAATACCAACATACAGAGGTTAAAGAAATGGACAGGCAGAGTTTTAGCATCACACTAAGTATATTAGGAGCAGTGAATTAGAAGTAGAGTTAATCTATGCAGGCTCAGAAATGCCCTAGTTCGACTGACAATCAAACACCTTAAACCCTGGAGCTGTGAGGAAGGGCTATTATACTTTCATGGATTGTCGCCTCCACACACAGCAGGAATAAATACAGAAAACAGCAGGTACAAATAACACAATATGTAAAGATACTGTTACAATCTACAAAAGGACTGCTGAGAATAACACAATGTTAGGCTTAAGTTAGCTCTAGGATGTTAGATTTTCATCAGGGTTAAAGTAATGAATGCATCATTATTGTTCACTTTAAGAAAAAACTTAGTTTTGTTTTTCTTTTACAATAAGCAGATGGTCTTGGTTTTGCCCCATTTCAAAGGTTAAAGAGACTGAAAATGTCACAGTTAAGTTTAATAGAAATTAAACTGACTTCTTACCGATAATGACTGGACTGGCTGACTGGGCTACTGACTTTAACAACAAAAAACATAAAGAATAGTGTAAAACTGCAGAAAAATTGTACTGTATATTGTATTGCATAAATGGTCTATTTAACAAAAGACCTTTTTCACAACTTCCGTAATTTTGACTGGAAATGCGCAATCTTTGCAGAATTTTACTTCCTTGCCTATCAAACAACTTTGGCGCAAGCGAAGAAGAAGAAGACTTTTGTAGCGTTCCAAGTTGCTGTTGTTATGCCCAAAAGCAGCCGTATCTGTCTTTTCATTCTTTTCCTGTGGACAGTGAGGTTAGGCGGAAATGGATTCAGGCGATCTGGCGGGATGAGGGACCAAAGTTTGTGATTAAAAAGGGTAGTACGTATGTCTGTGGCAGACATTTCACGTCTGAAGATTACGTGCTGGGAATCACTGCTCACCGCCTGAAACCTGGGGCAGTTCCTAGCCTTTTCTCATGGAACAGCTTCATTTCTGTTCAGAAAAGGGACTTGAATAATACGATACCCGAAAAAAGGTTAACCGATGATAGCATTGGGCTAACATTACTGTGGCTACATAGAAGACATCCACTTGGACAACCCTAAACAGATCAAATTGATGCCATAATGCTTGATTCAAAGCAGAATACATGTAAGGTTGACTGTACATTATACATAAATTATGTCTAAGTAATCATGCTAATGACTCGTCATTCTAGCCAGCAGTTCAACAAATTGTTTGACAAATTGGTCAGGCAGGTTACGTACACTCTCTTATCCATTTTGTCTCACTGTTGACGCTTGGCAGGAAGTGCTTTTCCGCGATGATTATGTATTTCCAGGAAGTGTGAAAAAAATCAATGTTTAATGAAAGAACAGCAGTGTACAAACTAAAACCAGCTGTAGGGGAAAGTTTCCACCTGCCAGTTCTAGTCTTAAAACATGAAATCCTAGAGATGACATGAAGCCTGGCCTGGAGTGCCGACGATGACGACACACCTATTTCTAGTGACTGTTTCTGTCTGTAAAACCAACACAAGGCTTTGGCGGTTTGAAAGCAACGCAGCGTTGACGGCTGCACGTCGCTAAACAAAAGAAGCCGGCTGCTGGAACGACCTGTGAACATGTTTTCAACAGGATGCCGCACTCACTCCGTCCTCATTCAGCACAATGAGCCACTACATCATTCCCCACCTCTTGTGAAGCACCTCACTAGATCACTTCATTGTTGTCGTTTCCCTCTATTTACGAAGCTAGGCCCATTGGAACGCTGCTTAGCCTGGTTAATAATGTGCATGTGTGCGCGGCGCTTGTGTGCAACGCTGTTCATTAGGCGAGCCCGATTGTAGGGCCAGATGGCAAAGCGAGTTTGTTTAATTAAAACCATTCATATTTCAAGAGCGGAGCGGCAGCGGCGCTGGTCTTAGGTCTGATTTCCCCAACTCAGTGGAGGAGTGGGAGTGTGCGTCGCTGTTTGTGTGTTTGTGTATTTGTGTATGCGCCGATTGCCCCTCGCCAAATGGTGAGGAGCACCGAAATCACCCAGCGGAAAGCTCGCACGCTATCAATCAGCAGGTTATACATGCTATTCCCTCAACGCCCTCCCCCAAGGTTACTGTCCACGCAGGCGCCGCTTAAAAAAACATCAGAAAATCAGAAGAAATGGTGTGAATAATGGGTTTTAAACAGTTTGTATTAAGGTAGAATGTTTGTATATTTCACAGCAGGCTTAGTGTTTTGGTGTGCGCCTGCAGTCGTCTGCCGGGTGTCTCTTATTCATTTCCATCTGTCCCTTACCCCTCGCCCCTCATTTCTTTCCGTGATATCCTCAGGCAAAGCAACAGCGAGGGAGATAGAATGAACAAGAGGACCTGGTGAGATGATGTGAGAGAAAGCACTGAGGGAAGGTAACGGGGAAAAAAAAAGAAGTAAGCATGGCAAGGAAGAGTAAATGAGGGAGTCGAGAAATGAATCGAAGGGATGGAGCGAGGAGACGGAGGAACGGTGGGAAAAAAAGGGCAGAAGATGCAGAGAATGTAGAAAGTAAAAAGGGAGGGATTGGACTCAGGCGTGACAGAGTCGCCGGCGGGGAGTGGCGGTCGACGGCGGGATGATTGATGACTGCTCAGCTGGTGCAGGCAGGTATTCAGATCAGACCGGGCGTCGCTGTCGTGGACTGCAGAGCCAGCCCACCCGGCGCAATAACAGCCCCATTAGAACTTAAAGGAATAACCACGAAACAGAGACGCCCTGATGGACGGTCGGGTCACATCCAAAAACTGAATATTAGATCAGGATTCATTGATGAGTAGAACTAGTGTTTGGAAGGGAAAGGACCATCCATCAGCTCATACAACAGCAATTATCTTCTATTTTGTACATTTTTTTATGCATATTTTCATTGTAATGCACTTTTCAGTAGCTGCTGATACAGTTTCAACTATACAATGACTGTAACGGACAACTGATTTTATCTATGTTCAATTCAGTCGTTATTGTAATTGAACATTTATTGGTAAAATGTCAGTTCCAGTCTAGAGTTGAGTCTATTCATTGATAAACAGGCCTTAATAGAATCAGAAGAATAGCCAAATCTGAATATTAATGCATCATGAAGGGAAGAAAAGGGCATTTTTGGGCAGAATTAGAACATGATAACTCGCTCAGTTGGAAAATATTAGTCATGGAAACATGCCATCTTCCTGATTTGAGCTACATGGAGGTAATGTTAGGTGACATGAGGCTCATAAACACGGCTGTACTTGTTTCTTGGAGATTTAAAGATGTAATCATGAGTTTGTCCTGCAATCAAGACACACTGCATGTTTGTCTTGGTCTGCAAAGATGGGAAACTTCTTCTTATAGGAGAAGATTGCAAAGAAGTTCCCTTCTGATTAAATTCTGTACACAAGCACACACACATCTGATCAGATCTGCATCCATGCACTCTACACATAGTAATGAAACCCAGGCTTTAGACTGGACCTTACACTTACCAAATGCCCTATAGGATTTCATTTATGCATTTTCTGGTCTTATCATCCATTAGAAGTATTGCGTATTGACTTTTGCTGTCTAACCTTGAATCTCCAACATCATATTTAAAGTTTAATCTCATTGGAGGTTCAACTCCAGCACTTAGCCTCATCCCTCAGCGGTGTTTGGAAGTATATGTGTAGATTCAGACTCCCAGGTTTTACTGTAAGTTGCTGCTAAAGCGCCTCGTGACATCGCTCTGTATCTGGGTTTTTTTTAATGATTATTTTCAGCTCAGTGAAATGAGGCGAATGTGTTGTTGCTGGTTTAAGCCCCGCCTTGTGCACGTCCTTGGTTGTGATTGTGTTTGATTGTAATTTGGGTCAACTGCTCCTTTAAAAGACCCAGTGTGCAAGACTTAGGGGTTTTAGGGGGATTTAACTGAACAAATGGAATGATATTTGTGATTATGTTTTCTTTAGAGTATGGAGTGTGAATCTCCTGTATCTGAATGTGGACTGGAGATAATACAGCATAAGCTAAACTGGAAAACACTGGGTCTAATGAGGACTGTTGTGCTTTTGCAGCCACTGTAGGCGAGGAAGGATTGGACTTAACCCATAAAGACCCAAACAGCTACTGGCAACCAAAATCATCTACTGATCTGAAATGTTTCATCATTTCTGAACCACTAAACCAACCAATATGATCAAATATTTCAGATAAAATGCCGCTTGTCATCTTTTCATGGTCATCAGATATGACCCATTTGGACGTTCAGAGGCTCCGTAGTTACCATGGAAACACCATCATCTTCTACAACACTGATTCACCCGTAAAACCCATGGAGTTGGATCAATGACAGTTTTCTACAGTTTTCTCTGTTTTGATATAATAAAATTTGAATTTACTTTGAGCTTTAATGAACATCTACATGATCAGTGAATTATATATAGGAAAATACATGATTTTCAGTGTAAAAATGCAAAATTACAGATGATTATATTATAATACATGGGGATAAATAGAGACAAAAATTCATTTAGGAGCTTTCACAGAAGTAGCACTGGGTCTTTATGGGTTGAATGACTAGATGACACTGAACGTCACGAATTGACACTTTAATAAGAATATTAACAGAGGGATTTGACATGGGTTTCAGGAAGTATAAGCTGCCTTTGTGGCGTCCTGGGTCAAACACGGACCTCGACACTCATGGTAGAGGTCCGGGTGTAATGGAATGGAATGGTTGCCGTGGTGCTTTGTGTAGCTGGAGGCAGACTGACACCCACTCCTGAAGGAGGTTTTTATAAAGCCATTCAGCTGGTTGCAAACACAGATCCACTCAGAAGCATCTCAGCCACAAAGGCCTTTTGGTTTTAGACACAAAGACTACAGCCGCTGTTGGAGATAGTACGAGCTGCTCCTGTTCAAAGCGTTAGCGTTGAGCATTCGCAGTTAAAGGCCCAGTCAAGTACGGCGGCCATATTGTTTCAGAGGGAATACGTGCTCAGTGGGTTTGGCTTCAAACATGGCGGCCTTGTTGTATTTTTACATTGTGCTCTGCAGTCTGGATGCACAGTTGATAAAGCGCGAGCGAGTACTTGTAGGCGAGAGAGAAAGGCGGCAGAATGGTTTTTCACGGCGCTGCTGAGACATGACTGTATTTTCAATGAGGGCCTACAGTCATATACGCCGCCATGTGCATTTCGTGCCTTTTTAGGGGCAACGAAGCGGCGACTTGCAATTTGGCCAGTCTCCAAATGGCACGGGCATTTGTTATGTTCGGAATAAAATCACTTTCTCCAACAGCTGTTGATTTAGAATGAACCTACTGTAGTTTCCTGGGTTTTTTCTGCCCACTCCTTCTATGATAATGTGACTTGTTGGCCGGGGTTTGTATGTCAGGTGGTGCTTCTGGGAGGAACTGGCGGGGCGGTCTTCACTGAAGACAATTAAACACCTCCGAGGCATCGAGCCAAAGCACCCCCCCCCCCCGTCCCCGTCCCCGTTACCTCCCAGTCTCTCTGTTTCCAGCTTGTTTTCACTCCTCCGCAGACTCCCTTTTCTTTTTAACCTTTTCACACCAGAACCATTGTGCTTTTTTCTCTGTTGCCATGTAATAAGGTGGAGGTGAACAGGTTGCAGCGAGCGAGGGATCACATTTGCTGGTGCATGCTGGAACATCTTGTGTACAGCGTTGGGACACAGTGGGAGTCGTGTCTTTCCCAGTGTGAGGTCTATAGCGTGGCTGCAGAGGATGCCAATAACCATATCAGCCCACGCCAAGTCTTTATTTATTTACTGTCAGTTTAGGGAGGGGTACTTTCTAATTTTAGCACAACAGTCAGTCGAATTGTCCACCAGTGATTCACTACAGGGTTTGATTTGAGCCATGTTTAAAGTTATGTTTCAAGCACATATTAGACAAAAACTAGACAATTTTCTCTTGAACATTACGTCAATGCCGGCCTCAGATTCATTCAGTTACAGCAAAGATGCAACAGGATGAAAGCACCCTTGTAGTGTTTTAATGGTTTAATGTCATGAAATCAAAATCAAATGAACTGCAACAAGATCAATGATGTAAAAAGACAGTTAAAAGCTTAATGAAGTGCAGAAGGTTGCACAAATCTAAATGTAGAACATCAAAATACACGAGTTAAATTAATAAAAACAGTCAAAGATTTAAGCGTTTAGAAGTGTTTTAACTGAGGATGGATGCGTTTCCATAAAATACGACATGAACTTGAGGGAAATGCTTGAAAAATTGCAAGAATCTGGAACTGGTTGGGAGTAATTTAGTAATGAAGGCTGCATTGCATCACCAGCAGGTGGCGCTGTAGGCTACGTTACACTCTAATTACACAGTAGAAGTAGTAATTTTGCTGTATTTTTCAGTTTGTTCACATCAAATCAGATCTGTTGGTTCTTTGCCTCCATAACACAAACAAATGTCAAAATGTGCATTAAATGTAAAGAGAAAAGTACCTAAAACGAACAAATTAACCCTAAACACATTGTGATAAATACCGTTGCTGTTGGGTGGAAACTTCTTATTTACAAAATGGTTATTTTTCAGGAAACTGGAAAAAAACGATGTAAATTCTAAATAAATGAATGGAGTTAGGAGATGTAGTTACAAGCCATTTTCATTGGTTTCTTTTCATTGGTTAAATATTTCTAAAACCATGAAGACTGACCAATAGAATCATGGGGTTTCTGCCCCACATACTGTATATATAGTACATGTATAAACAGCCCGAACTGTGATTGAACCCAGTTACTTATAAGCGTTCTGTTTTACTCCTATTGTTTACGTGTATGTTTCCTCCTGCCTGGATGTGAAATATGTGCATGTATCTCCATATGTACATTTATGTGCATATGCTGGATCATGGAACCGAGGCCTCCTCTCACTTCTGGGAATTCGTGGAAAAAGCAACAAACAAGCCCAACATTCAGGTGTTCACACATTCCGTGGGCCGACACCGACGGCGTCCGCTCATGCATTCATTCATGCCTTCGCCAAACTACCCATACTTTGTGTGCGAACGGCGTCTCTCTTCCCTCAGAGTTAAGGCGCATACACAGGCCCGTGCATAATCACCCTGCAACTCCTCATTCCGATACATTCTTTCCACACTCACTGGTGGATTTAACTCTGCAGTAAAGGAAACGCGGGGCTGATTGTGAACATGTCGTATTTATGCGATTACAAAATGTTCCAGAAAAACACAAAAGGTGAGCGTGTTTTCGCCAAATTCAACAAATAGAACCAGATGCCGGCGGCCGGCGCGATGCAGACGTTGTTTTAATGACGGTCTGAACAAACCAGTCACAGGCTTGTTGAATGTAAGCAGTGACACTCTTCTTGACCTTTAAGGTGGAATTGCAAATAGTGTACATTTTCCAGGCTGTGTTTGTACACAACTAGACTGGTGCATGTTTTAGCCCACTCTGTTTGTATTAGGCGTTATGCATGTGCAGCATCCGGAACACCGGGGCGTGACCTTTAACCTTTAACATGTGGGTCCATGCCGTCCGTCCACCCACACTTCTGTCCACAGCGCTGGGTTGTGTTTGTTTATTTTATATTTCAAGTTTAAAACCAAAAACAGCAAAGAAAAAGAAAGGAAAAAAAAATATTTGAAAAGGGGCAGGATCAAGTGCAACTTCTATACGCCCGCCCCCTTACCCCATCTTTTTATACATACATATCAAAAATGAACTCTGTCCAAGCCAACATACATGATATAGACTGTATATCATAGTTCATAATACATTATTTATAATCACATAATATAATACATCTTAATACTTTGGTGATATTTCCTTAACATATTGGTTTTGATTATTTTTTTACTTGTATTGTTTGATTTAGTTGTTTTCATTGTTCCATAAGTTGATTCCTTTCACAGATATAACCTTCCATCACTTTGGTCCTGAATCTGGGTTTTTTTAACGTGTCTATTCCTCTTAGATCGTAGTGACTTTTCCTTTGGGATGTTGATGTTGTGTTCACGGACGTGGGCTCGGTGGACCCACAGCTCCTGAAGGCACCGCCTGGAAACCGCCAGTCTTTCTGGGAAACAGGATTTTGTCTGGAAGCACCTCAGTCTGCCAACAGCGTCAGCAACTCCTGCTAATTGATACCAATTAGGTCGTATTATTTAGGAATTTGACATCATGTTAGTCTTTAATCGGGCTCGTTTGATGAGTCAGAGTCGCAGATAAACACTGTAAAACTGTCAAAACAGCCAAACAAATGCTCAGTGGCTGCAGGCGCTTTATCAGAAGCTTAGTGATAATCAGCAGGTTTCAGTTTGAAGGTGGCGTTTGTGTGTTTTATTTCATTATCGTTATATGTCTTCAACATACGTGACAGCGATAATTGGCTTTAAAAAGCCTCCAGAGACGACGCGCGTCTGACTAAACATTCAATAACCTCGAAATCATTTGTGACGGGTTCTACACCAGGTCTGAGTTTGTCTGAAACAGAACTGAAGGTGATATATTTTTCATTGGTTGCAGGTTTAATAAGGTACAAAACACAGCCAAGCTGATGGAAAAGATGAAATATTACATTATTTTCAGTGGTTTTATCAAAACAGAGTCCATTTGATGGGATATTACACTTCTCTAAACCCCAGTCATTGTCAAATACATTATATATGTTGATATTTCAATGATTTTACTTTATTGCACTAAAATGCTGTTATTCAATATAGTATGAGTGGATTACTGAGTAAAATGTGGAAGTGGCAAAAAAGACCAAAAAAAACCATGTGATATTGTAAGTAACATGCCTGTTGTTGAATTTATGCTGTAGATTCTCCTGTATCATATGATGTACGACATGTTACTGACAAGAATACAGTATAAAACCATGTCTAGGCCACGATATTTTGACTGGTTTTTACTCTGTAATTATCAGGTTTTAGTTGAGTTTTTATTCATTCTTGTTTGTCTTGTGGCATCTTGTCAGTTGTTTTTGTTGTGTCGTAGCTTTTGTATAATTTTTGCTTGGTTGTGTCTTAATAGTATAAAGTACATGAGTATAAAGTAATTTAAAAGCCAAAAAACCTGCTGATAACGTTGAGTTTTCCCTGTGATTCTCTATTGTTTGTTGCTTTTTTTTTTTTTTTTTTTTTTTTTTTTTTTTTTTTTTTTTTTTTTTAATTTT
>JAPQRQ010000011.1:18354115-18366014 GCA_037367365.1 Apogon talboti | reverse complement strand
TCAACAGGACATCTTACAGCTGTAGACATGATGTGTCCCAATATTTATGTCCGTATAGTTTAGAAACATCAATATTTTCTTTGATTTGTTCATTTTTGTTCATTTTGTTGATTCTTTTGTTGACTATTTTGTTCATTTTTGTTATTTTGTGTTTGATTTGTTGATTATTTGGTCATTTTTTACTCATTTACTCATTGACAATATTCAATTGACCATTCCATATAGTTTGTAAACATCATTATTTCCTTAAAGTTCAGTGGGACACTAACCAATGCAATGATAGTATTCCAGACCCTTGTTAGAAAAGAAACACCTGAATTCAACGTGTCCACATACTTGTGTCCATATAGTGTAGAAGGCGATGGAGGGAGGAGAGAGAAGACAAGTGGAAGAAGAGGATTTGTATTATTTCCAGCTTGTTGGTGCACTGACGCACACATTTCCCAGGCCATGATGATTGGCAGTTGGGTATCAGCAGGGGGATGTGAGCACCGGGGAGCAGGTGAGGCTGCAGACATGGACGTTCCCATGTTAACGTCATCCGTTTTGTAGCTGACCCCGATGTGCTGCCTGCATGGCTGGTCAGGGGAATCCGCCTGGGATGGAGGGATGGAGGGATGGAGGGAGGGAAGGCTGGAAAGTGAGAATAAAAATCAGGTCTGTTGTGTGTCCCATCCTTCAGCCAATGCACACAGAGGATTTAACCCTGTAAGGACTCCCATTCAAACAGACCTAGATTTATTTATGTTGTAAAAATGTCTTTTTGCAAATTCTTTTGCACCTGTTTTCAGGAAGAACTTAACTTTCAATATCCAGCCATTAATTATCACTGTCATATATATGTATAATAAATCCTTAAAACGATGTGTTGTAGCAAAAAATAAACAGACTTTTTTTTATCATAACTATTATGAAAAACAATTGTAAATGTGCAGAATGAAACTTTATGAGATTATAGAAATAGACTTTTGACTATTTTCCACGTGTTTGTCTAGATCATTGTGTGTCCATATTGTTCTTGTTTTTGGTTCTTTCTAGTTCGTGTAGATCCTGTGTGATAGTCTGTGTTCACTTTCTGTCTAGTTGTAGACAGAGCCCCTCATTTCACAGACAAAAACATCCATCATTTGCTTCTATTACATACATATATGTATGTAATAGAACTATCAATGAACTATACAAACTGTACAAACTGTAAAAATACAGAAAATCAATAATGCCAACGCCTTAGGAGTTATGATCATTTGAATGACGTGTATGTAAAAATGTGGCGCCGATGATGCGATCGTCTACAAAGGGTTAAAACAAACTGAGGCGTAGAGGCTGGAAAAATAACCATGAAGCAACTCGCATGAACTCAGTCTGATGCCAGAACAGCACAGTAGAAGCTGAACCATGGAGGTGGACGTCCTTGTCATGGAAACGTAGAGAATTCCACCGTCACACAGGTGTGAAAACCATGACTCAACTGCGTGACATACAGTTGAATTCACAAAAGTTGATTCAAGGACACAAATCTCCCAAGTCACAGCCCTGATCGTCTTTACCCACTGACTTCATTGTGGTCATATTTTCTTACATAGATGTGAATAACGTGGCATCTGAAGAGTGAAGGACGAGCATTTTTGACTTGTTAACAGTGTTTGAACAGTTCACATATTTTCTGCAAGGCTTTATATATATATATATATATATATAGTATATTGATCTTCTTTTACTGAAGATCAAGTAATTCATTAATGGATCTGGACCTGAACATCTAATTTATCACAATATTTTGTCAATTATTTTCCCTCAAGGTAATTAATTCCAGTCGAGAACCATCCTATTGGTGTTTATTTCTAATAGTTCATATGTAATAAGGCACTTATAGTGTATTTATTAACATTATTAAGCATTCATTAGTCTAAAATAGTATCATTGACATGCTTCGTGTTAGATTTTTATATCATATCAAACATTTATCATTTACATAACTTAATTTGTCATTGTTACATTTTAATATAAATTAATACATTCTTTATTATGCATTTATTAACAGTTAATTATGCACCTTTTACAGTAAATACTACTTATAAATGTTAAACGCTGTATAATGGTTTTCAAACATTTATAATGACTTTTTATGTCCCTGTTAAATAATTTCTATGCCAATCTGTTGCTGTCTTCATATGTCATCTGTTGTATCCATTAACTACGTATATTAATCGTAACAACTCATTGTTTGACCGTTACCATAGAAACCGAAGCCTCTCTGCATTAATAGAGCAGTAATCCACTTCAGACTGACAGGTTATTAGTCCAGATCTCTCAGATAGTGTTGATGTTTCCCCTGTCGATGACAAAGTACACATCTCACCCATTTTACTGAGTTTACATATCAATCTCTTAATATGAAAATCAATCCCGGAGCAGGAAACACTGGATTTGAAGTATGGATATTTCAGCATCGATCCCACTATTGTGTGTTTTTGTAATGAATGCAAACCGGGATGGTGCAGAACTACTTGGGCAAAGAGCCAGTGTTATTATTTCCTGTTGGTTTCATTGTAATTATCACATAGTTTCATCCACATTATATGAGAGAACGGAAACCAGTGAGATAAAAGGATGCAAACGTGACAGTTAATAATACTTTATGCATTTATACACACTTTAAAAGTCAGAACAGCTTCCTACTAAGGTTAATTAACCCTGGATTATATAGTAATTAATAACTGATGAAGGTTTTTGTAGCTTTACAAAGACCTGAGGTGAAACTATTACAACATTAAGGTTATTGAAGCCTTTTGTTATGCAGTAATTAACAGTTATTTATACTTTTTACAGCTACATATCAGTCTCAAGCAGAAACACCATCTCCTTTTAATGTTAAATAATATTCTATTACATAAATAGGATGGACCTTCAGAGTAAATGATAATAATAAACCCTTTATTATGTAGTAATTAGCAGGAGAGCATCCTTTAGGTACATTCGACATTTGCTAACTGGTAATTAATAGGTAACCATGCAATTTGTTATAACATTAAGATGTGTAACACTATCATACTCAGTTTAATAAACCCTTTATTATGAAGTAGTTAACAGTTATATAGGTTCTGTTTGCAGCTAAATAAAACCCTATAGCATGAATAGGTAAGACAAGTTTATTTATAGATCAGGTTTTATAACCAAAGGCAATTCAATGTGCTTTACATAAATCAAAGGAACATTCAATGTCAGATATATGATAATAATAAACCCTTTATTATGCAGTAATTAACAGTTATGTACACTTTATCATGAATGCACTCTGGGACGGTGCTAAACTACGTCAGTAAAGTGCCAGAGTGCTTTTTTCTTTTTTTTTTTTTTCTTGTTGGTTTCATTGTGATTATCACATAGTTTCATCCACATTATATAAGAGAACGGAAACCAGCGAGATAAAAGAAGGCGTCAAACATGGCAGCCTTTCTCCACCACATCGCCGTCTCTCCTCCTTTGTGAGCGCCGTGACATCTCCCACTCAGAGCCTATGATCAGGTGGTGGCACTAACAAGCGTTCGACAGGGAGGGATTAAACACGCCGCTGTCAGACGCCACACCCGACGCCTTAAATTACAGCTGCTTACATGTGACATTAAGAAAACCTGCCAGTACGAGATGCCTCGACAAAAGCTGGAGAAGGAGGGAGGCTCGTCACCGCTGTACGCCACGGAAGAGCAAATTAGAGCCTTTCACATACTTATGGACTATTATTGAAAGCATCAGGGGCGGAAATGGGAGAAAGGAGCCACTGGAAGCTCCACAACCTTTCACAAAGTACATCACAGTATGTTCACGTGGAGCCGAAACCAAAAAGACCCAAAGAGTCAAACCCATGTTAGTTCAGGTTCCATCTGATCTGAACTGGGCCGGACCGGACCAGAACCACATAATAAAAAAGTGAAAAAAGTCATATCATACAATCAAAGTGTTTATACGTCGACAAAGTTTCCTTAAAAATCCAAATAACATCAACAACCTGAAATGTGTTAAGAAAAATAAGTGAAATTTTAACAATATTCTGCCTCCATTTATCATTTACACATTTTTATATATTACAATTAAGAATACACAAAACATTAACTACCAGGTATAATACTGTTACAATTACACTTGGACCCTTTATTATCTTATACTGCGTCTGTCCTGTTTATGTTATTTTGGATTGGTTTGTTGGTTCTGTTAGTTCTTGCAGTTTTGTCTGTTATTCTTGGTTGTTTGTGTCATTATTTGATATTTCTGGGTCTTCATATGTTATCCCTCATTAATAATTGGTTACTTAGGCAGGTCTGGGTAGTTTTTGGGGTATTTTATATTAATCTTTATAATTTGTGTTACTCTTCATTATTTGTTATTTTTCATACGTAGTTTCAATGTAACTGTTCATCATTCCTTTATTATTCTTGGTAGTTTTTGTCTAATTTTCCATTATTATGTTGATATTTTGCTAGTTCTCACATTATCCTTCATTTTTACTTGATAACTTATGTAGGTCTTGTGTTAATCTACATAATTCTTGGTAGTTTGCATGTATTCTATTATTTTGTGTAGTTTGTTATTCTTCATTTTTAATTATTATTTCGTAGTTTTTGTGTTATTTTTCAGCATAACTTTATTATCCATGATGATTCTTCATTATTACTTGTTATTCTTAGTAGGTTTCTTGTTCTTCATTATTACTTCTTTATAGTTCTAATGTTTATTCTTGTTTTATTCTTCATTGGTAATTGGTTGGCTTTGGTAATTTTGTTTTTCATTTGTTATTTTGGTAGTTTTCATAGTATTCTTTGTTGTTTTTTTATTATTTTGCTTGTTATTTTTCACTATTACAGTGTTATTCTTAGTAGTTTTTTGTTAATCATTGTTGTTCTTGATAGTTGTTGAGCTCTTCATCATTACTTTGTTATTGTTGATAGTTTTTGTAATTCTTGTATTCTTTCTGGCATTGCTCTTCATTGTTCATTAATTAGTCATTAGTCCCATTAGAGTTCATCAGTCTTGGTAGTTTTTGCATAAATCGTCATCATTAGGTTGTTAGTTCTTGCATATTATTCATTATTATATATTTCCTTGACTTAGTCCTTGCATTATCTGTCATTTTTCTAAGTTATTGGTTTATTATTCATTATTACTGTTCAGCTAAACAGTTGAAAAGTGTTTTTTGGTCTAGAAATAATACATCATGTGTCTGTCTGATCCCCTGGAGCCTGGTACCAAAGTATAATTCTTTGCAATCATTAACCTGGGCCTAATTGCTTCCACCTTTAGAGCATCGTTTGTATGTGAGGACTGTGGGAGTGGGCTTGGAAACCACTATCGGCATCAGCCTGGGATACCAACATCTTTAGAGTCTAATCCTTCATTGAAGCCATTGTCAAAGCCATGGGGGTGATATTGATCGTAATCTGAAAAGAGAAATCTATGGTTTTACACACTGTGTGGCTGCATCCCTGGTGCCTAACATTGGAGATGAATCATGCTCCCCTTAAGGCCCATTATTCAGCCATTATTGGCAACTGCTTGTGCTCACTTAATTGGACAACTTGTCTGCAACTGCCAACTCCCTGGGCTGGCCAAGACAGAGCCTAAGCCAATCAGCCTAATTGATCCCAGCAAATGGTATTAGGTTGCTGATAGTCGGATCATTTTTTTTTTCTGAAAGTTTATGATGAGTAAAGGTTTAGTTTCATGGAGCTGTGGACTCAAGGTTAGAGAACATGGAGTTGGAAAAATGATATTTTCTGGGCAAAGTAGCTCTGGATCTTTACGAGTTAATTCAACCGACTGTGAATTCTGTTGAGACTGAACAGGTTTAGGCAGGCGCTAAATGCTCATATACGCTTCGACCACATTCAGACCTATTCTACCAATCAGAACAGCAGAAATCATTCCTGCTTGTATCTTTCCAAACCAATGTTTTGAAAACTATTAATGAATTGCATATCTTATGTCATTCCATAATTTAACCCCAAAAACAGAAATACATGAATGTCTTTTTGGACCGTAAACACACAAACACCTGAGTCTGGGAGTAATCAATGGAATATCAGTCATACTTAAGTAATCAGAGGACATGAATGTCAGTCCCCAAGAGAAACGACGAGGGCCACCCAAGCAGAGACGGCCTCTTCACGGCAAGATGGACGACAAAAAGGAAAAAAAGGAGGTCTGGGCCAAAGTGATTTAGTGCGGTCTCCGTCGGCAAACATCATTCCATGTCAGTAACTTCCAAAGGTAGCACGGCTCGATTGTTTGGAGAAATACGATGTTCGGATGCGCTGCCAAAAGACAGCTGTTATTTCCGACTCATTTAGTTTGTGTGGTTAAAGAGTAAAAAACGGTGAGCGTCAGGGATACACAGGAGGAAAAGTTCATATTTATCAGTGCTGTAGAAGAATGGCTTGGTCCAAATCAAACGGTCGTCATGGAGATCTATTTTTGTGGCAACTGTCAGATGATACATTTAATTCACTGAACATGTAGAGATTCTTAAAACATCTGAGTAAATTCAAAGACTATTATAAAAAAACAGAAAACCGTGTATTATAATATTATTATCTATATTTTGCATTCAGGGTCAAAACAGGGCGGCATAACAGAAGACATTTGACAGGTTTGGACTAAATAAGGCACTCAGAATGTACATCAATAAGAGATTTAGGATGTTGAACATCAACTGTGAACTGGAACACACCTGGAACTGTTCATTTCAGTTGATTTTTTTTTCTTAACTCATTTTTGTTCTTTTCACTCATTTTGTTGATTTTGGTTCATATTTGTTCATTTCTGTCAATTTTGTTGATTAATTTGCTGTTTCTTTTATCATTTTCTTGATGATTTTGTTTATTTTCACTCATTGTGTTTTTTCATTCATATGTCTAATTTTTCTATAATTTCTTACATTTATGAAATATTCTGATAACTGTTGTTGATTTTTGTTGATTGTTTAGCATTTTTTTTGATCATTTAAATTTTTTAATACCTGCTTGAACTCTAAAAAGCAGTTACATGGTCAGAACTCAGTAAAAACACAGAGACAAATATGATTTGAATTGAATTTGGGCCCAGTAGTTTAGGTTTGGGCTCTTGTTTTCTAAATCTGTCCAGCTACTTTGTGACACCTGGTTTAACTCCATAAAGCACTTACACGGTCAATACTCAGTAAAAACACAGTAAAAAAAATAAAGGAAAATCACTGGAAACAACTGGAAAAACAAAAAAAACACAAGGAAAACAGTGTAAAAAAAGTCCAAACCGTCTATTTTTAAAACATCTCTGTATTTTGCCCCCCCACTCCACTGTCAGCGGGGGGTGCACTGAGCATGCTCAGATGTCTATGGAAAGAACAAGGTCTATTCTATCAGCACAATTTGAATTTTTTCCTACTGAGCAAACAGTTACATTTTTATGAATATAACAAATCATACATTCAGAACGCTCTCCGCAGACACATCAGGGGTTAAAGGGTTAACGTGATTTGATCGTCCAAATGGGTCATATGTGACAACCATGAAAAGCCAAATATTTGCACATATTGCTAAGTTTAGTGGTTCAGACGTTCTTAAACATTTCCTTTTTGTTTAGGTCTGTGAAGGGTAAGACCAGAGCATTCAGATCGAATGACTAAGATGTAAGATAGATTTTGCGATAACGTATCGTCTAATGGATGCAGCGACAGAAGCAGCAAATGGTTCAATCAGACGAAGCCGAGTCTTAATGTTGTGTCTTGTGCATATCGGCGACGAAGTGAAACGAGCAACAGAGGGGGGAGGCGGATGGAGGGGCACTCAGCAGGCATCTTAAACACTCGGGTGTTAAGCAGACACATACTGATTCTTGTCCTATCACTCCAGCTGGAGCCACAGACACATTTACATTCAGCTGCTGATTAGAAACATAAAGAACGTCGGTGGAAACGCAGCAGTTTTTTAGATATCTCATCACACTGGGCTCTTCAAGTCGAGTTGGTGATGGAGTCAAAGAGCACCTCTGAATTCAATCCAATCTGGTCTGGGGGTGGAGGGGTGGAGGGGTGGAGGGGGAGGGGGTAACCATGAGACACTCAAATAAATAAATAAATAAACAAAAGGGGGAAGATGAGTCGGCCTGTGTGTGGACGCCTGCAGTCTGGCCCTTCTGTCAGTGTGAAATATTGCTGATCCCACCACACTTCCAGTGGGGAGGTGCTTGTAATGATTCAGTCCTTGCGGGGGTTCAAAATGTCATCTGTCTCACCTACCTCTGAGTGGACGAGTGTCCTCTAAGCACAGAGTTCTGCAACACAGGGACTACTATTCACAGGGATCACAGTAGAAGACACCATTTAGGGACTTATTTACAGACAAAACTACAATTAGCAACAATTTAAAGACTGGTAGACTGGTTCATCAGCTGACACTAATTACATTTTGTATCTTCAACACACTATGCATGAGTGAAACAGTAAATAAATACACATATTGAGGTGTTTACATGGTTTCTTCAATGGTGAAACTCTTACACATGCACCATTTAAAGTGTGATTTGCAGTGGAAACTAGAATTAGCAACATGTGAGGACTGGTTCATCAGCTGATACTGCGCTAGCAAAGCTGAGTACTAATGCACTAATTACATTTTGTATCTTCAGCACACTATGTGCTAATACAGCTGGAGTGCTAACATGCTAATGGAATTTTGTATCTTTAACATATAACACTGGCGAGGCAGTACATAAATACATATACAGAGGCGTTTATGTTCTTTCTTTGGGTTGCAATCTGTACTTTAGCTGTTTGTGAAATACACATACAGAGATATAAATATCAATATCAATAATCAATATATTTATCCCAATATAAAACTAGATTATGACATTAGTCATTATTGTTTTGTATCCCAGACCCGTTTTAGAAAAGAAACACCTGGATTCAACGTGTCCACATACTTTTGTCCATGTAGTGTATGACTTAGGCAATTCTGCTATGAGGCTAATAATATTCAACAATTGAGTGCTTTATATGTTTTAATAGTCAGTGATAATTAATAACTGTTTGTCTTTTTTGTTTTTCTTTGATTGTGACAAAACTTTCTGAGAAGAGGGTCAGCTCTAGATCCCTATAGATAGTTAATCCATGTTGTTTTCCCCAATTTTCACCAGCAAAATCCACAAAGTTGTGTTTAAAGCGCCTCCTGTGATGCTTCCCTAAGTGTTTTTATTGGCTGAACCTAAACACATAGATCCCACGTATCTGTGGTTTGCAGAAACGTACAATGGCAGCGTTTTATTCAGACGACTGGCTTGTAATTTTCTTCTTTATAATACCTCAGGAGGCTTTTTCTTCTTCCTGTTTTCGCTGCCTGTGATTTTCCCTCACAGTCTCCGTCTGTTCCGACTTCGCCAATGCTCGATTCGAGTGTTTATGGGCACATAAACATACTAGGTTCTTACCTTTTAAACACAGCCACACAGGACAACACACACAGCTGGCTGGCTGCCGTTACGCCACAGCGTGCAACTCATTTATTCTCCACTTTATGAGACACTTGGAGTTTTATATGGTTTCAGAGGATGAGTCGGCAGCAGCGGTTGAGATTGTCATCACCGGCTCTTGTATGTCTTGTGTCGGGGGGGCCTATCTTTCACCATCATCATGACCTTTTGACCCTATCTCATGTGGCCTGAGGTGACCGGTGAGCCCCATCAGTCACTGCATGGGAGCTGATGTATATGGAGTAACGCAACGGCTCAACACTATTAATTGTATTAGTTCTAAAAGATGAGGTTAGTCTTCAAATCCGTCCACAAGAAACAGGGATGTTCCCTGTTAAATTGATGTGAATGCGACACATTCTATAAAAGACGTGAAAAACACCCTGTTAATAACAGGTGGGTTTGTTTCTCTGGGTAGAGCCTTGACCATCCCAGTGTACAGGGAGGAACAGTCACTGATGTGTCAATGCTATTTATGCCCCTCCCCATCACTAAATAACCCATGTAAGTTGATTTCCATCCCGTCTACCTCGGCTACAGCTGACCAGTCTCTGAGGCGAGTTGTCTGCTCGGTGTTGGTGTGATGCTTGTGAAATAAATTAGAGAAGGGAAGGGAGGAAATAAATCACATTTTTTATTGGATTTAGAAGTGAGGGAGCTTCTGCTGGAATCAAAGGGAGAAGCTTAGGGTATAAAACACCATCTATTCTTGGACTGTTTGTCCTATATTTTTTTTTTTTTTGGGTGTTGCTGTGTTGCGGCGTAGCATAAATAAATATGCTTTCGTGTGCTTTTGAAATACTTTTGTGTCATATGAAAGGCCCTGTTGTCCGTGGCAGAAATAAAAATAAAAATAAGAATAAGGAGGGCAAGCAATTCTCCTCTACATAAGCAAATAAACTCCAGCAGCCGTTAGCATATATAAACACACACATATATACGTATAGCGGTGGCTCGGCTGAACGCCTTGTTGTTCTCTTAAAGCATATTGTGTTATGTTTCAGTTTGCCTGAAACAAAGCTTCGCTGTTTGCATGTGTGGGAGTGCCACGACATATAAACATGCCAACAGTATGCACACATTCTGTAATTCAAACACAGAGGCATTGTGGGTACCCGCTAAATCTCTGCAGCGATCGATCGGAGCTGTGGATATCACATCAAGGCAGGGAAACCCACCAAATATTTAATACATAACAAACATATCAGCCGCTAACAGCTGAGTATGGATTAGGCCATCTTCCTGAAAGTGAGCGCATATTTACTGACACAAACAAGCAAAGGAGCACATTACCCAGATACACACTGCTCCGTGCCAGCGGATGAATGTTAAATTAGCCTATATGGAGGTTGAGAATGACATTTGTTGCAAAAAGGAAAAATAAATACCGCCGCATATGTGGCTGCTGGGTTTAAGATGGCCAGATTGCGAGGTTATTCTCTCAGTTAATGCTGCGAAGTAAGATTGATTAAATGACACATTCCATTCATACTCATGTGCAGGCTGCTATGGTATAGTAGATAAATTGGATAAAGATTTATTTCTTAATGTTGATATGCTGTTAATACATTTTAGAGCAGTTGACAGACATTAAAGCTTTGCCATCTGTGCACGAAACTCTTCCCAACAGATGCTGAAGGAATGTTTGTTTGCTTATACCTTCTTTTTCCGTCAGTATTTTTGATAGAATAGCACCTGCCACTGGTAAACAGGAAAAACAAATGGGTTTCTGGGTTGGCGGATGTAGATGGGTATTGTTTTTTATTGATTTCCAGCGGCTGAGGAGCTGGTGACAGGGAGTCTCCACTCATCAGGGTTAGGGTTATTGATTGGTAGAAGGAGAAGCAGAGAGGGCAGGTACGGGGTCAAACAAAAAAAAAAAAAAAGAAATGGGTGAATAAAAAAAAAAAAAGAGTCAGAATGTGACCGCCACATACTGTAGATAAACACTGACCTGGTTCCTCACCCTGTAATTATGGTGTGAATTAGTCTCCACATGAAAACGTCCCTTTGTCATGTATTAAAGTGCTTATGTGAAGAAGTGGGATGATTTCGTGGGCATTATGGGAAAAATACGCAGAACAGTGGCAGTGGAGATAGAACCAACAGCAAAGTAAAGCAGAGGTTGGACCGTCTGGAAGCTAACAACGTACTTAACACCAGTCCATTAAGAGTTTCATAACCTGAGGAGGACGAGTAAACACCTCTGTGGGTGTTTTATCATGAGTAGCATGCTAACATGCTAGCAGTAGTAGCATATCTTTAGCCTCATAGCATAATTATCTAACTCATCCACAAATGGACAAAAGTATGTGGACACGTTGAATCCAGGGGTCTGGGATACAAAACAATAATGACCAATGTCATAAATATTTATTGTTCTAAAATATTTTATAAATAT
>JAPQRQ010000011.1:18332742-18345985 GCA_037367365.1 Apogon talboti | reverse complement strand
ATCTATCTATCTATCTATCTATCTATCTATCTATCTATCTATCTATCTATCTATCTATCTATCTATCTATCTTTTTTGTATCCCAGACCCCTGTTAGAAAAGAAACACCTGTATTCAACGTGTCCACATACTTTTGTCCATATAGTGGATGTCAGGCAGTTATCATATGAGGCTAACCATATGTATAATATATAGAATGAGACACAAACACTAAAACAGACTTATTACTTGATCACTCACTGAAATGAACTTCAGTCATTCAAGAGATATGTGGATAAAGATGTGAACGTTGCAAATGTCGGTCCCTGAACATCTTCAATAGCAGCTCACAACTACTAATAAGCTAATTGCTACTGCTAATGCTAGTTATTGTGCGTATCCATTAGGATGGCTCAAAGACATAGACTGAATTTCCCAACAGGGACAACAGTGAGTCCACATACTTTTGTCCATGTAGAGTATGACTAACGCTATGCCTTTTCCATTTTGCTGCTGTTTTTCTACATATCACTGTTACTCAAGTGACCCTTTTCAGCAGCAGCAGTTGTCGTAGTAACCTTCTTTCTCTCGACCAGCTGCAGAAAAGCAGTTGAAAGTGGCACCAGGTGATCTATTCTCTGCCTCCCGAGCGCCTTGAAGTATTTACTGCCTGGCAAGGGCAACTAAGGGAATAATCTGGAACCCCTGCCATGCCTGGAGAGGTGCAGGAAGCAAAAGCAGAAAGGAAAAGGCGGCCAGGGAGAGTGACGGAGGGAGGCAGGAGATGCACGGCACTGATGGAGTTTTGTAATGAGCTGTCACCTCCTTTGGCTTCGCTTTCCCAGACGGCCCAACCTCTGTACGGAACAAAGACGAGCATAAAAATACACAGCAGGCCGTCCACTACGTGACGTAATGCCGCCCCAAAGACGACAACGGAGAAACAGGCTTGTGCATGGCATTACCGAGGGATTAGTTTTCGGAATAAATGCTAAATATGCAGCTATATGTCACAGAAAACCATCACAAGGATGAGTTACGTAGAAACACCATGGGATGTGACATGTTTAAGGCGTACAGTCTGGGGTTGTTAGCTTAGCATCTCCACACTTTACACTGTCATTAGTAGGAATAAAACAGATTAAAATATGTAGTTTTATATTTTTAAGTATCATAAGGATAGATAATTTAGGGTTGTACACAAAACAAAATACAAAACATACTATTTCTGTTGTATTTTAGTAAAGATTTGCGCTACTAGATGTTCATTTGGCTTATTTCTATTGTTTTCTTCCCTTTAATCCCTCACTCAACATCACCATTTACTGTAACATGTTAAAAATATAACACTACATGTTTTTATCTGGTTTATTTCTACTAATGACAGCGTAGATGTATGTTCAATGTGCTTGGAGATGCTAAGCTAACAATCCCAGGCTGTAAGCCTTAAACATGTCACATCCCATGTTGTTGTCTGTATGTTTGCATTGGCTAAAATTGTAATTTCTATCTATCTATAAGTGTAAACTACTCCAGATTTAACATTGTACAGATCCACAGATCACAAAGGTAGATAATTTAGGATTTTACACAATGAAAACATGGACATTTCACATGAAAATTCACCAAAAATGAGTAAAATCATCAAAAGATGAATAAACTCAAGCAAGAAAGTTGTAGTTCAAGTAGTCAGCTCAGACAGAAGTAGTGTTAGCTTTGCAGTTTCACCCATTACCCATCATCCCTTGCTTCTCTAACGTCCAAATATGGTCACTATACAAAAAGTCAATATGAAGCTTGGAAACAGATCAACTCAAGGCATCTGCACATTTAATTGACCTTTAACATCTATTGTGTTTCCAGTGATAGTTTAGAAAAATGCTAAATTCAAGCCTTTTTTCCCTTAAATTTATCAGTAATCTCTTCAATAATTGACGGTAAAATCTTTTTAACAGTTCAACAAAAGTACATTCTTCACACCAATGGCATCTCGGGTCTGCATCCAGTTGACTTCTACCACCGCTAACAACATTAGCATTAGCATGGCAGGTACAGGTTATGATATGAGCGCTCCTCTTTCAACAGGGTCCGTACTGTTTCTGGATAATGAATGGACCACAGACTCCTCAGTTAATTAATTGAGGGCAAATTAACTAGCATAATTTCATTCTGGTGACGATCTCTCAGCCAATTATCAAATGTGGCTCATACCCCCCCCCCCATCCTCCATATCTCAGTGTCCATTGGAACGGCGGCGTTAAAGGTGAAGACCCTGTAAATGAAGTGTCCCTGAAGGTCACGCCTCCATTTGGAATAAAAAGCCCAGTCCGTCAGACGGCAGGTGGTCGGCGGCGTTGACTGGAAACACATTTTCTGTCTCGTACATGTACGTTACAGAAGCACAGACTGTGTCCTGAGAGCACTTGTGACCTTTGACCTCTTCTATAAGTGGAAGAAGAGGAGGATGAAGGGAAGTGGAGGGAAGCGGTGACTCATCCACTGTAATAAGACTGATGGTAACTGGGCTTCGAGCCACACATGGAAACTGTAAAAGTACTGAGGTCTGCAACCGTCCTCCCAATATTCATTAAACTGACAAATCCTCTCTCAATTAAATGGACGGTTTTTTAGTTTATAAAATACCAGAAAAAAATCAAGACGATACTCAAGAAATCAATAAAAATATACAAATACATGAGTAACATCAAGATAACAAGAATCAAAATCAACAAAATGTGGGGAAAAAATGAACAAATTAAGCAACAAAATAAACAAAAATATACCAGAATTGGGCAAAAATATGGCAAAAATTTATTACAAGTAAAATAAATGAGAAAAATGGAAAAAGAGGCCGAAAATAAACAAAATAAGGAACAATTGAACCAAAACTATCACCCAAACAATGAACCTAATCAACATCTAATGTGAGTTAATAATAAATCAGATAATTATCATCCTTAATGTGTTGAAGAAACTGTTTTACGTCTAATTCGGTTCCGCCTGAAAAACCAGCCAATTACAGCAGGAGTAAACTGTTGCATTTCCCTTCACATGGCGGCCTGAACTCCGACAGAATACCCAGAATCCCCTGCATGGATTAGCATTAGCCGCTCTGCTGTGGTGCACACATGCAACACTGGTCGGCGCCGATAAAACAATATGGCAACACATATACAGACGCCGCCGCTTGGTCGCAGGCCTACGTTAACCATGCACAGTGTGTGTGTGTGTGTGTGTGTGTGTGTGTGTGTGTGTGTGTGTGTGTGTGTGTGTGTGTGCATTCACAGCTCAGGACAAAAAGCCAAGCACAGAGTATTATTGGATAAGACAAACACAGAATAAGGCGGGTGTAGAAAATGGTAGGGCTTCCTGAGCTACTGTGAGTGTGAGCGAAGGGTTAAATCAGTTAAAGAATGTTTTTTCATTGTTTATTATTTCTCTAAATTCTGTCTCCACACACAGACACACACACACACACACACACCATCAGCCTCTTTCTACAGTCTTTAGAAAAAGAAGTGTCATTGCTTCTCCTCCACTGTTAACGCTTATCGCACACTCCCAGGCACACTCACACAATAGCCTGTTTTACACCATTAAATGGTTATTTGTCAAAATACAATTTCAATTAAACCCCCCCCCCCAAAAAAAAATAAAAAGACGACTGATTCATGCTTTTTTACCGATCGTACTTATAAGAGAAAACGTCTAAATCATGGGATTGTATAGAAGTCCTGTATATAGGAGAATAAAAGCAGCCGCTCGGGTTGTTTTTTTATCCAAAACATACGTCATGTTCAGCCTGGTAATAACATCAGCCTCCGTCCACAGTCAAACAGCACAGAGAAAGAGCGAAAAACACTATACTGTCACTCAGAGACACAAAAGTGCATCCGATGGAGTCGGGTCATTCCTTTAATATGACGATTAACTCACAAAAACACCGAGTCTGAACCACAAGGTCGTCATCAACTGTTCCAGACGATCGCAAACTTTTACAGAGATTCAAGAGGGTCACTGTCAAGAAACTCAGCAACAGTGGTAATGATCACACTTCCATCTACAGTCAGACAGAGCAGGAGCAGAAAAAACACAAAAAGAAATGTAACGTTGAAAAAAATAAATAGAATAATAAAAATATGCAATAAATGAATAAAAATACAATACACATGAATCAGGTAAAAAAGTATTAAAACCAAAGAGAAATGAAGGAGAAACAAAGGAAGGAAATGAACAAAATAAGCAAATAAATGAACTGAAGTGAACGAAATGTGGGAAAAAAGTACCTGAAATTAACTTAATAAGCAATGGAATTAAAAAGAATCAACAGAAACTGAACAAAAAATGTAAGAAATTGCAAAAATGAACAAAATATGTTAAAAAAAAAGACATATTTTCTTGTTGTTATGGTTGTGAGACATAACAACACATCAGATAGAAATCAGTTGAAGTCCAGATTGAACTGTTTATATTTAATAAACTGACATATCTATAATAAGTATATTGATGTATTTTGAACCCAATAAAAACAGGTTTGTGTCCCATTTTAGGTCCAGACCCTTAGTTTGGGAAACCCAGGACTATTAGTTTCCAGTGGTTTCATTATTATATAGTGAATATTTGGTAAAACGTGGTCTAACACTGCACTCAGATCAGAGGAAGTGAAGGTTTTCCATTAGATGATATATTATTCATCAATGAAATGAGAACTATATTGATGTTGGTGATGTATTTTTATGAGTGTAGGTTCTGTGAAGACACCAAATCTAACGCCTTTGCATAAAGAATATTTGACGCCATAAAGTGAACAAGAAAAAGCATAAATTGACTCGTTAAAAATGACCAAAATACATAAAATTCAGACGTCTCCGTCCCAGCCAATGTGTCCCAAATGGAACGTACATCCTGATTCAGCCCAGAGCCGCAAATAAAATATGACACTTTAAGTCCGACTAAGTATCCGAACACTCTGCAAAAGCACTAATAACACTCAGTGAGTTTCATTATGTGTCCTGGTTACCGGGAAATGGAGTATGACCTACTTATTAGAAATCATGTGTATTCATGCACGCCTTAATTTTTATTCTAAATGAAGAAAGAAAAAAAAAAAGGAATCCCCATGAAGACACTCAGGGAAAATGATAATATGACTGTAGAGTATGGAAGATAACTCCAGTACAGGGTGCCCAACATACGGCCCGTGGCCCAAAACCGGTCCAATCCCTCCCATTGGACGAATGTGTGAAAGGCAAAAATTTGACTTGAAATATTAACAATCAGTAGTGTGAAAATGATTTTAGTTCATGTTCCACATTCAGTCCAGTATGATCTCAGGTGCTACTGCTTAAGTAACTTTTTTAACTCAATTGAATCTAAACAAAAATGTTGAGAAAACTAAACCAAATGAATAAAAATATACCAAAAAAGGGCAAAATGAGTAAAAACTTTAGGAAATAAAACAAAGAAATGAACATTGAACAGAACTGAACAAAATAGGCAACAAATGAAGTCCAAATATTAAAAAAGCAGAAAATTAAGAAACTGACATAGGCAAAAAACTGACAGAAAACAATTCAACAATAGTTATGAATATGAACTAAATAAGTGTTATTAATGATTTTGCAGATTTTAACCATATTCTGCCTTTTACTAAATATTTTGTGTATTTGTAAAGCACACATGTAAATAATAAGTTGAGGCATAATATTGTAATAATAATTATTACAGTATTATATTAATATTATGATATAATAACATTATAACAATATGTTATAACATATATTATTATTATTATTATTATTATTATTATGTTATTAACATAACCAACATAATCAATAAAATGAATACAAATAAAGAATAAATCATTTAACATGAACAAAATAAGGTTGTAGATACTTGGTTTATGTTCACCTATTGATGCATTTGCTGAAAAAGTCCCTTTTTCTTCAGTTTTCTCTGTTTCTGATATAATAACCTTTGAATTTAGTCTGAACTTTAATCAACATCTACATGGTCAGTGAATTAAATATCATAAAATACATGATTTACACTGAAAAAAGCCAAATACAGAGGATAATATCATAATAAATGGTGATAAATCACTTAAAGGTTAAATAGAGAACAGTAGCTCTGGGTCTTTATGGGTTAAGTTGACATCTTTTCACTAAAACAAAGAGAAAAAAATTTAATTGTCATTATTAATAGACTATTGTGGTAATATTTGTCTATATTTTAGTCATTTTACTGTGTTTTTTGCGGGCTGAATGTGGCCTCTGAGTTGGACGGTCCTGCTCCGGTACTAGAGTCTGTGTACTAGTTAGTTAAGGGGTTAGTTAGTATGGGACTCAGCCACTATCTGGGTTCATGTCATGTGGAGGACGGGGCTCCGCTGTGGTAATTAGCTGTGGGCTGATAGCACGTTCCAGGCCGCTACGAGGCGACCACACCGAGTCACGACCTTAATGGAAAAGCCAGAGTTGGAAATGTGGCGGGGGTAATTATGCTGACCTCCAGGGACAGGCGTCGAGTTTTCAGGTGGAGACTCATAAACAGGCACAGCCGGCTCCACTGCACGGCACCAACAAGACAAATGATCCAGGGTCCGTGTTCTCTGGACGGAATAAGGGAAACGGCGCCGATCCAGTCAAACATACGGCCCGTGGCCCAAAACCAGCCCGCCAAAGAGTCCAACCCCTCACTGAACATATTCACAGTCCAGGGGTCACAGTCAGTTCAGGTTCCACCAGTACACACCAGCATGACACGAGTACAATAATAACCTGTTCACCAGTAAACAATGACAGCTCCAAATTTGTTTACTTTATTTAGTGTAAAAAAAAAAGTACAATTTCATGAAAATGTTTATATTTATGAGCTGTTATTTCATTAAAAAAAACAACCTGAACAAATATGAAAATCAAATGTTTTGTGTCTTTGTCAACCAGTTGTACTTTCATGTCAAATAACAGGATAATAACCTATAAATAATGACAACTCCACATTTTTCTCTTTATTTTAGGTGGTAATTTTCTAATGTCATACAGTTTTGTTTTGTTTTTTTGTTTTTTTGTTTTTTTAATCAACTTGAGCAATAACAAAAAATCCAAATACTCAATAATTATCATATTTTTTACCCTTTAAATGCCTTTAAATGTTTGTAATGTAAACAAACCGTATTTTTTATGCAAAAACACACAAAAAATTCTGTTTCCACTACACTACATAAGAATTTTATTACTTTTTAAAAAAATTTTTGCTCCTGTCATATGTCAGTGATTAACACCAACATTGGTTCATATACATTACTATTTTTTGTGAGGTCAGATGTTAAATGCTAAATATGTCAATGAACATTTTGTACTCACTTGGTAGAAGGGTGTTAGTGCAGGAATTTAACATTGTTTATTATGGGATGGTTTTAGTGGATGGGCCAGAATTGAAAAAATCCTGAAAAATCTGTAATTAATCTAATTAAACCAGCCAACGGTTAGCATGGTGTTCAACCATTACACAGTGTTGACAAACGGCCTCATCATTTCACCATATGTTAACAGTAACGTTACTGTTTCACCATTGAAAATCCATATTCTGTCTGTAGTTCCTTGTACAGATGGTTCATTAGATGTTATTGGTTCCTGGATCGACCTTTTTTACAACCATTAGCTGATGTTATTTTGCAAATGTGGCCTTCACCTCAACTTTTTTTAGATTAGATAAAGGTTATGATAATAATAGTATGTGTAAACATTTATCGAGTAGCTGGAACTACTGGTGTTTCACAGAGTTAGCATTAGCTCTGCACATTTCCCAGTGACACCATCTTGTCCAAATATGGTCACTTCTGTTTCTGAAAACCAGAGGCTAATGTCGCTCTGTCTTTGTTATGAGTGTCTTTTTGATAAGTACAAACTTCACCAGTCTTTGATGGTTGACTGGCTGGTGCGTGTGCAGCTCGGGTCCTTTTATGTCACATCTACTACAACAGTTAAAGCCCAACTCTCCACAAATGCAGCGCCCGACCCCGGTTTACACTGTAATGACCAGGTTAACCAAACAAGTGATCAAAGGGGTTTTTGGAGGGTTTTCCCTTCAGGACACACAGAACACCTGCAGGGAGAGTTGAAAACAAACCGCATCAAATGGCTGCGCACAGAGCAACAGCCATGAAAGCGCTAAAAGGATGTGCCAGTCAGCAAACAGGTTCTCCAGCACCTCTTTAATGATTCCTCTGCGTCTGGCCGGGGAGCCTCTGCTGTAAAACCTCCCCTAGTGTTGGACTGTTCACAAGGCAGCGGCGACACATTTAACCCTTTATAGTTCACTCATAGAAATTCAATATTACAACCTTAGTCTGTTACACTGGTCTACAGTCCCTTAGAAAACATCTGTATGTGTTCAATTTTACATACTTTAATAAGATGAATCAGAAAAGCAAATGACCAATGTACATGTTATCTCATGTTTTCAGTATATATGACAGTGTGTTCTTCCACATATATGTTGGTTTGTGTCCATTTATCCAATAGATGTATAGATGTCCCACTGATAGAACCTGTCCAGTCCATGTATGTTCATGTACAGACAGTGTTTGAAGTAGATCTAGTAGCTCTGACACTACTTTTCCTTTGGACTTAAACCCATTCTACCATTAATTCTACTATTTCACATTTTGACCCCAGACTGTATCTGTGAAACTACAACCAACCAGCATTTAGGACGTCATTTATTAGTGACTCAGATTTGGTCAAGTTTAACTACTTTCATTCTGGAAGCATTTTACTTGTAAAATGACCTTAAATGGTGATGTTACAAGAATGTTTCAAATATGACTTATAATTTAGTTTTAATTTAACTGAGTTCAAATGATGGTGTATGAACACAAATAGCTGAAATAATTAAGTTCAACACACTAAACAGTTCAGTTCTATATAGTAAAGTTGAATTAATAGAAAACATTAAGTTCCTTATACTCAATTTAAATATTATTTTGTGCTAAAATGATTAGAGTTAATCAGCTTAAATGGTTCAGTCAGTTTCCTCCAACTGTTTGAGTTGAGTTTACTCATGGGGTTTTACAGTGTTGAAAACATCAACAAACCAATACTGTAATCATTTGTTTTCCAATTAATCTGATTAAAATACATACCATTTAGCACATTTAATCCCTGAGGCAGATAAGTATAAGTATTTATTCTTTAACATCCACAAATCTATTTTTCAATACTTGTAACCTCAATGCAGACAAAGCCTTGCCCCCCCCCCAGGTTAAGACCCACTACTCTAACGCGTGTCCAGATATAGCTCAGGGTGATAAATGCCAAACCTGTCATGACAGAATGCCGCCATATACGGTGCTTTTTTCCCCCACAATCGGGGAGGCATGGGAGCTTTGCGGGACTCTTTGATTTCTCAAGTGCCTTAAACATTATCCAGCCACTCTTGCACAGGCAGAAGCTCAGAGCGATACAGCCCGATAACGCCAAGGTGTCCTGGATTATAGACTATCTGGCAGATAGGCCACAGTTTGTTCCCTTCTGCACAACTAGATTGGATTTGCTGCAGTCGCCGTGCGCCGTCACCTTCCCACTGCAGACTCTACGGCGGGTCATGCCACCTCCAGATTTTCTGCGATGATTCCTCCATTAGAGTACGTATTAGTCGGAGACGAGGGGGTGTGCATGAGTCTGCTGGAGAGGTCTGCTGCGTGGTGCAAACAGGACCATCTGCAGCTCATCATTTGGAAGATGAAGAGGCTTACGAGGAGGATTTTTGATGAATGAGACCCCAGCGACACCTGTCATGCTTCAGATCTTCCTCATCTGTATTGTGAATGCTGCTTTTCTACATAGCTCTTTTTTTTTTTTTTACTCAAAGGCCATGAAACAAATAACTTGTTATTTTTAGTGCTAGTACTAATTTTTATTCCGTTGCCACGTTAACTGTTTCTGTTTCCCTTGGAAGCCTTAAAACACATGGACATTGTTTCAATATTTTTGCCTTTTTCTGAGCGAGTGTTGTAGATATTCCTCTGTTTTTATGGTGCAGGGTAACATCAGTGTCATGTATTTTGTTTGTTTGAGTCACAACAAAAAGATGGTTTGGATTAGCATGTGCAGTCTTCTGCAAACACACATTTTTTACAGTTATTTCTTGACACTCAGGGGCAGCTCTGGCACCGACTACTACTGCTAAGGAATGGGGGTAAAATTTAGAAAATGTACACATAGTTGCAGCATATTGCCATTGATTATTGATTAGTATTTTGGTCCCTGAATGCCCATCCTATCTTTGCAAAATCTGAGCATTTTCTGCATCCAGTTGCAGCTCAGAGGACAGTAATCCTGGCATTTCTTCTTTCAGTTTTTCCATTGCAGTGCATCCTACAAACTAAATGACTTTTGCAGTAAGTGCCCAGTCTTAATACATTGAGAGCATACTTCAAATCAGCATTTAGGAGCAAAAAAATCTGTCCAATTAGTCAAATATGAACTATAACAAGTACGTTATGATGATCTTTGGGGGAAATTCACTAATGTACTCCAAATAAATTACATTAAATAAATTAAACAGACTACAGTAAAACTTCTCTGAGGTATGGACGACTGCAAACTCACTGCAAACAGCTCTGTAAGCTCCTGCTCTGTATCATAAATGCAAACATTGCAAATTGGCCCAGAATGCCATAAAGACACCATTCAGGTTGAATAAATTTAACTCTGTCATTCAGTTATTTGGTGTTTGGTAAAGCGTCGACACTACCCTTGTACAGTCTCCATTATGGGATGTGAGGCTGTCAGAAATCACAAAAAATATAGATGCATGTCCTCTAAGTAGAGTCTGGTGTATTCCTTACAAGGCTTGAATGAATGTATGTGTCCACACAGTTAAAAAGGGAAGCGTAGTCGGAGTGTACACAACTCGCCTCCTCCTCCATCCCTAAGAGGTTTTGCATGTTGGGTCAAATTATGCAAAGTGCAAAAGCAGAGAAAAAAAAGCCCCCATGTGAACATTTTCACTATTTTCTCCCCTTTGCTTTGCTTCGGTAGCTAAGAGGGTGTCGGCAACAGCGGCGCATCACATCTTAAACATTCATCAGTGCATGATTCTGTTTCCAGCAACAAACGCCACAGGGAGACAACAAGCCTCTTTTCAGTCATCACTCAAAAGTCGCTTCTTATCCGCAAAGCTCAAATCTAGATTTGAATGCGAGGGGACACTTGAAAGCAAGTTTCCCATTAACATTCGCATGTATCACACGGATGAACAAGAAAAAGGGATGATTGGAACTGAAACCTGCTCTGGATTCCCGTCACTAACCATGGGCCTCTTTCAACCCACAACACACCCCCTTTTTAACAGGCCAGTTTAGCAGTATCGAACCACAGCGCCATGGCTGGAGACATACACAGTTTATTATTTAAAGCACCAGAGGCCCAATTTGTCACTCTGGCGGGCTCATCACAGGCGAACATCCTTTATGAAATGCACTTTTCACGCCGCCTGTCAGTGGGATCAAAGCGGCGGCAGCCTTGCCCGGTTCTCCCTCTTCAGTTTCCCTGCTCCGATTCCCACTGACAAGATGAGTCAATTTAAACCAAATGGATCCCCCATCAAAATAATGAGAGTGGGTGAAGGAGATAGAGACTCACATGGTGGGTGGGTGAGGTTTAGACAGGTGGTCAGTAACTGCAGAATATGGACACTCCACTGAAAGCGCTTAGATGTTGGATGTAGAACACAAATGGCTTCTCTGGATCAGAGCTGGAGTCACTGAGTGCTTTGGAAATAATGTTATTTCTAATACACTGTGGCAGAGGACTCTGTTGTTTTTGAGCTTGAAAAGTGTTAACAACTAAAAAACCTGCATGAAACCCAGGGACTAAACCATTACATGATGTCCAAGGAGTTGTGCTAATGACATGTAACTTTGTAGTTTTGTAGCTTGTCTGTGCAGAAGTTCTTTAAGGATTTTTTAGACAAAGTCTGCTTTGGGTTTTGAGCTGCAAAACAGTAACGTGAGAGTCCTAACTAACACTAACAGCAGGAAAAATTAGACTGAACCATTACATGCTAATGAAAAAAACCTAAAATCTGGAAGAATGCCTGTCACTTGAACTTCATTAACTTTGAAACTGCTAGCATAACAAAATACTAACAACTTAATAAAAATTATAAAATGCTTCATTTACATCTCTAAAATTAGCTGTTTTAATGTTGTTTTTATCATGAAAATAGTAAATAAATTCAGTAAATTCACTAGCAAAAATAGGTATAACACATGCTAAATATTGAATGTCTGGTTAGCTAATATGAGCTATGTTAAAGAATGTCTTGGGGGTTCTTTTGCGTTTGTGAGAGTAAAAATTGGTAAAAACTGATGATACTTATTGTCTGCGGAAACTCCAAGTAAATGAGTTACAAGACGATATGGTAAACATTATTAAAATGATATGCTAGATGTTATAAATAATAATCCTATAATCCTTTTTGTAGCAAACATCACCTGTATTAAATTGTGTCATCCAGTGATTGCTTAATTATGTTTTAATAAAGGATTTTTACTGTTTATGAGCATGAAAATGGCAAAATGGAAACTTAGATACAATTAGCGGGGTTTTTTTAGGGTTTTTTTAGCCTTAGAAGTTGTACAGTTGTGCAGAACAGAGTAAAATTGCAGCCGTGGTTGAATTTAGACACTAGTAAACAAGTGGCTAAAGTGCACATGCTAGATCGCTAACAAGTACTTTACAGGTCATCCAAGGATTGATTAATTTTGTATTTTTCCTTTGACTCTACAACAGGAGTGCGGTGCTCACATCACTACAAGTGGAATTTTAATGGGCTGTAGGTGGGAGTAACTACAGTCTATACACCGTCCTAGTTCAGCCTGCAACTTTGAAAAGCTTTCATTCTTGGCAGTCAAAGTGCTAACAGGGGATTACATTGATCAGCAATACTTTGGAAACCACACAGATACTTTGTGCAAATACTGATTGCACCTTAAAGACACACTTGAAGGTGGTAAATTAATACTTGAGGAGTTCAAAAGACCCACATCCTCTTCATCGTTCTGTAGCTTATTTCCGGCTCATATGAAACTCAAATTAATTTGACATTAGCTGACACGGGGTATGTAACGTAACTTCACCGTGCCTTTTCTCCGTTCCCTTTGAAGCACAGAAAACATGCTTCATTATTCAACTTGCTTGACAGGCCTATTTCCCCACTTCTACCCCAATCTCGCTCTCTCTTTCTCTTCCTTTAA
>JAPQRQ010000011.1:18287489-18299820 GCA_037367365.1 Apogon talboti | reverse complement strand
CTCACTTGAGCACCTTACAGAATGTAAAACCAAATTTTGTTGCACTGTACTAAGGTATTTTACAATGACAGCAAATTCTATTCTATTCTATTCTATTCTATTCTATTCTATTCTATTCTATTCTATTCTATAAATAAAAATGTGAAGTTGTCTTTCCAAACCATGGACACTGCATCCTCTGGACTAATGTGCGGTGGGTTATTAATAGCCTGTATCTGTGATGGTATGGGGTTTCATCAGTGCCTATGGAATGGGACGCACATACATCTGAAAAACAGGTTCAATGCTGAAAAGAATGACCAGGTTTAAAGGAAATAAGGTGAATTTGGAAAACTAAAGAAAGAAAATTATGAAATTTAAAAAAGAAAAAGCCCATTAGCACCTCCAACGCTACACCTCTATGGAAGCAGAATTTCACATGCACATACCAAATCTGCATTTTACACCAATTACTTACATGCTTTGACAGGTTTAGTGCATCAACAGGTATTCAACAGTAACACCAGTGGATGATTTTGTTTGACGGTGGGTGTTTAGGTTTTTTTGGGGTTAATTTGGTGCCTTGATTCACATTGAAGATGAATAGATCTCAGAGGTTCTTCGTCCAGTCTTGCCCAAATTAGTGTCCTGGTCTGAATACATCCATATATAAAGAGGCAGTCGGCATGGCAACGGTGCAGATTGGGAAGTTACAACAATTCAGATCTACGTCATTCAACCATTTTTAAAGTTTTTAATGCTTAACTCCAGACCTGACCTGAACATGTAGGACCTGATTAACACCGATCATCAGATAAAAATGGATTTATTTCTTTGTCTTTAAGGGTTTTTGTTGTTTCCAGTTTGTCTGCCTCTAACGTAGCCTGCATCGCCTCTTTCCATAATGTCATTTGCTCTAAATGGGCCAATGGGACACGTCTGATCCCCTCCAGTCAGTTCTTCTTTTCTTGCTACGTTTCATAAGTTTTCTTGAAATCCACTCGACAGTTCTGCGGAAACACGACTTAAACATGTAGCTTTTAAAGGTCTTTCCATTAAAGAATTAAAGTTCAAATTCTCTTTGGTTCATGTATGAACATGATTATGTCAAGTGCATTAATAAAAAATACAGCCTCAGCTGGGACTTTCATATTAATCAAAGACCTCATTAGTTTGGGAAAAAGGCCAGTGCATATAAAATTCCCAGTCATGGCCGACACCACGCAGGAGATCGTGTTTGACAGATGAATCTCAGGCAGATACCATGTGGAACTGCTCTGACTGATGATGTTTCACTGCTCATACATCTCCTCCTTGCCCTTCTACAGTACTGTCTTCTTCGCATTCAGCCACGTTTAACCTCCGCTGAAGTGAAGCTGAAGTATGACGGTGGTTCAGACGACTCCACTGAACAGTGACCCCGCTGTCAAGACGCTCAGGCAAAACCCACATCTGGGCTTTTCTATGGTTTCTCAGCATGTGATCTCACAGAGAAAAGCCAGAGGGACAGAAGAAGAAGTAGTGAAGAAGACAGAGGAGGAGATGGAGAAGATGATGATGAAGAACAGGATGAAGCTGAAGACAAACAAGAAGATGAAGAAGAGAAAAAGGGGATGAAGATGGAGAAGACAATGAAGAGGATAACCAAAAAGGATGAGAGAACAAGATGATGAAGATGAACCAAACAAAAAAGACAACAACTTTTGTTAGGTACCATGAAGTAATGGTACTAATGTAAGTACCCATGTTCAAAGGGTTAATGTGGATGTGGACAGGGGTCTGGATCAGCACTGATGTTGGTCTAATGGGAGAAAAAGCATGTTCTAATGTTAGCAAATACAGGTTCATTTCACCTTACATGTGTTTTTATTGTATCTTGGATTCTTCTTGGATTTATTTTTATTTTTTGCCACTTATGTTCAAGGAACCAAATAGGTAACATCATTAACCTTGATTTTCTACATGACAATAAATCATTTTGAAAAATTGCTCTAAAGTCTTGTTCTGTCCTCCAATAACACACTAAGGTTGAAATGTTGGACTTCAGTGTTTCTATGGGTGGCCTATAAAGGGTTAATAAGCTCTTTTGCTCTTCTTTATCTCTGTCCTGTGACTGTGGGTGGTTTTATTCCACTCCAGTCCACGTCTCTGTCCGTCCACTCACTGCTCCTGACATGAACATGTGTACATACATAAACAAATGCACTCCCTCTAAACCGCTCAACTATTGATCTCTCAGTGATCTCTTAAACCAACCGGTGGTCCGACACGCCGCCGTCTATTTACATACGGCATTACCATACCAAAGTAACACTGGCCGTGACACTCAGCTATGAATAATTCAGCAGAGGTGTATTTACATAAGGTCCAGAGCTCAGGTTGGGAGGGACTTCACGGGGGGATTTTGTTCTCCAGATGACTTTTGCATCAAGCATTCTGTCTGCTTGTCCCTCCAACTAATTAATTAGCTAATTTCAGCCTCTGCCGAGATCAATGGATCGGTCTATTCGTGCGGATAATACAATTCGCCAAATGAGGGTCGGGAGAAGACATCGGCTAATTCTCCGGGGAAAGTGGCCTCTTGGTTTCTTGCTCATTTACTGAGCTACAGTCCCCGGCAGCAAACAAAATACTCAAGTGATGTATAGAAAATATCTGTTTATGCATTCATTATTCTGACAAGGACAGCTCCTTCTTTGTCTTTGATGTTCGATGGGAGCTAGGGCTGCATGTGCCAACATTTTGCACGCATGTTTCTGCATAATTATCCCACAATTGTTGTAAGAAGCCGCAAAAGAAATAAAATGCAATCAGTCAAGCGTGCATTTGCATGGATGCGATGTCTGCAGGAACGTTGAAGTATTTAGGTTAGAAGAAGAAGAAGAAAAGGAACATGAGGAGGATATGGGCGTTCACTCGTCCTGCATCAAACAGCGGCAGTCGCGTGACAATCGGTCGTCGGTCGCTGATTGATGCTTCGGGACGGCAAGACGGACATGAATGGGAAAGATGAAGCTTTATGCTAAGAGTGTGTTGTGTCAACCTTTACAGAGGTTTAGTAAATACAGCAGGAGATGAAGGTGAGCTGGGATATGACAGTGTGTAAATTATTCAACGGCGTTCACAGGAAATCACTTCGACTCGGTCAGAAACGACAGATGTGATGTTTATACGGCGTTAGATTTGGATTTATTTATCCTTATTCTCATTGATGGTAAGAAAATGAAGAGTGGGATGAGAAAACCTTGCATCTGTCAGCGTCACGAAAAGGAGACAAATACTGTTGTTTGATTTATAATAGAAGTAGAAAATCAATTCTGATAGAAAATAAAGTTCAATAATGTTTCTCTGTTTTCAAGATGAGATGGAAACCCAAGTGCTTTATAGATGCATCAATTGTTTTTGACCAAGAAAATGAAATACGTTGTTTGTTTTATCTGTGGATTTTGGTGACAGCAAACAACAGATGCATCAGTTTAATTTTAAAGTTTTCATTTTGTTTGTGGGGGTGTACATGATGTGGTGTCTTTATTTTGTTGGTATTCTGAGTCAAGAAACACGGTTGAAAGTGTTATTGGAACAACTTAACCCTTTAAAACCACTTGTATCACATGTGCTACATCAGGTTCTGAGACCTCTATCTAATCAACAAGATCAATACTTTCCTTTTAAAACCTGTTGTATGTGACCTGCTACATGGTTTCTGTCCCCTGGTGGATTATCATCCCACTGCAGCCAGTGGAAGGGCTTTTTTCAATATGGATGCTATCTTTAAATCGTCCAACTCACTTTATACAGGAAAGTTTTTGGTAATTTTCAAAAAGTTGCATTAAGAAGAAAATTTATATTGTTATTCTTTTTTTTTAAAAAATAATTACTTCATGTCATGAAACAATGCATAGTTAGTGGATAATTGATTCTTTATAGTACAGTTAAATTGGGTTAAAAACGTGTATCAGATTTGATACTGCAGGTACATAAGGTATTTTATAAAAACACCCAATGTATCAAATGTGATATAAAAATATATCATAAACAAAATGATATGGTAAAATGTTTAGTTTGGATTTTGTTAAAAGGTCTAATAAACATCTCACTTCCAAAAAATTTTAATTTTGTGGCTAGTTTTAGTTTAAAGTTCAAGTAAATTGATTTTAAAATAAAATACACTGCAAAAGCCTTATTCCACCTTAATCTTTGTTGTTTTAATCAGAGTTGAAAAGAACATACATATTTATTTCTCATTTTCTCCAAATACAACAAGCAAAAAACCTGAACTAAATGTGCTGTAATGGGTTAAGTCATTATTTAGTTTGACCTCTGACCCCATGACAAGAAGCAGCTCAAACAGTTAGAAACATCTGACATGTGTTGAATGAAACCTGGAATAAAACATCAGAAAAGTAATCCAATAACTCTCATATTGTCTGAACAAAAGGGTTAAAGACATGTAGGGTCAAAGGTCACACTGAATAGTAAAATATTTGTCAAATTTGCTGATTATTTTATTCGTTTGTTGATTATTTTGTTCATTTTTGTTCATTTTGCTGATTTTTATATTTATTTTGTTGATAATTTTGCAGATTTTTGTTCCTTGTGTTGATTATTTTGTTAATTTTTGCTTTATGTTTATTATTTTATTCAATTTGTGGCTGATTTGACTTACTTTTGGTCATTTTGTTGATTGCTCTTTTGATTTTTCTTACTTTATTTTGCACATTTTTGTTTGTTTCCTGTTGAACATACTTCACATATATCAGACTGGATATAAATACAGACTGACAAATGACAAGACAACTGGTCCTATGAAAAGAAAATTTTTCACTAAAAAATGCAGAGGATAAAATGTTAAATACTGGGATAAATGACTTGGGAAAGGCTGAATGCAGATAAAGTCATTTGGGAGTCACTAAACTGGTACATGTATGACACTAATGATGATCTGGATTTGGCCCATGAGCTCACTGTTCCTAATATGTATATGTTCCATGCTAATGCTAACTGCTAATGCTATGCACTGTCTGAATTATTATGGGTAAAATGCACTGAGACTGAATTTCCCTATGGGGATCATAATATGATTTCACCCTTTAACCACCCAAGCAGTTCTCAGTTCTTTTAATAAAGGCCTATTTGAGGAAATGCCGTAAATGTACAGTTATTTATAAGTCGTCTTCATCATCATCATCATCGTCATCATCATTGTCAGCAGCAGCAGTGTGTTAATATTTCAGCGACTCCATAAAATGTCACTTATCATGTTTTCAGGGTGCTCCTGTTCTCTTAAAAGCATCTTTAAATGCTGCCTTCACACCCTGGATACTGGGACTTTAAATGGTCTTCCTGTGTTTTTCGGAGTGTGAAATGCGCTCCTTATGGCCGAGGTGTTGACTTCCTGTGGCGCGACGTCCTGCTGTACTCGAGTAGACGAGGCCGACGGGGGGATGGGACGGTTTACGTCCCCACGAGGGCCTTTGGCTGGGTTCCTCAGTCCCTTAGGGAGGAAATGAGTGTCCATGTTTTTCCACATTGACATCTGAAGCCTGTGCAGCCTTAGATCGGAGGATTTAGACCCAGTTAAGGTTAGATCTATGTTAGGGTACATGGTGGTTATAGTTAGTCTGTGTCAGTGTGAATCCCCCTGTGTGTTCTTATGTATGTTTGTGCTGTGCAGCTGTACAGATAATTAGTCCAATGCACATATGCACCCACCCCGAGTGTGCATACGAATCCGTTCTCGTGTATGCTAATGCAAAGCACATCCAAACACGCACGCGATGAATCCGCCTGGGCCCGATGACGGCGAGCGGCGGGAACCCCAGGGAGCATCCTGTCTGACAAAACAAAACAGATGTTTGTGTGCACAATGTCACCCTAATGTCAGCAGCCGCAGTCCCAACCTCTTTATTAATTACACGCTTCTTCTACAGCGCCTTCAGTTTCTGTTTGGATTCCGTATCTCCACGCCCACGGGGCATGTGCGATAAAACTACCTGTGTCACTGCCGGGATCGACGACATTTACGCTGTCAGCTTTCATCTTCTGTCTCCAATGCTGGATTATATAGAGGGAGGGCCTGCTGCTGCGGTGACTATTGTTGCCAGAGTGCCCTTGAGCAAGACGCTTAATCCCCTCTGCTGCACCATTACTGAGTTAAAAGACTGGCCCATGCACATGAACAGGGAGGGTTTTCTAATCGGGTATTTCCCCCAACACTATACTACATTACACTATAACGGAATAATGACTCACAAATATACTCATATTAGTACTTACATACTTATAATTACTTATTATATTATTGTTATGACTAATACTACTATCACTTTATTATAACTGTTATCCTGTGACTTAAAACACACACACACACACACACACACACACACACACAAATGGACAAAAGTATGTGGACCCGTTGAATTCAGGTGTTTCTTTATTAATATTATCAATAATATCATCAATAATAATGATCAATATGATATGTATCCCAATATAAAATTATACAGGGTGTCTCATAAATTTTCATACATAGGAAAAATAAACCTTTTTATATGAAAAACCATTTTTATTTATATAATATGCTCTACATGACTGCCATTCTGTTGAAAAAATTCTTCAATGCGTGTCCTTCCTGTTTTTTTTTTTTTAACTTTCCAAGAAGTTTGCCACAGTGTTGTGTGTGATGTTAGTTCCATATTTTCTGTGAAATGCGTTTACAACCATGCGACTGCTTCCTGAACCGGAAACGCATCTTCTAGAGCACCTGAAATATAAAAAAATACTATGTGAAAAACCATATGTATGGAAACTTATGGGACACCCTGTATAATGACATTAGTCATTATTGTTTTGTATCCCAGGCCCCTGTTAGAAAAGAAACACCTGGATTCAATGTGTCCACAGACTTTTGTCCATTTGTGGATGAGTTATATAATGAAATATATATACATATTGTGCATATTTTATTATTATAACATAATAATTATTTATTATTAGTACTACTACTTTATTATTACTACTGTTATTTGTTGTTTTTGCTAGCACTTCCCAATGTGCAATTGTTTTTTCACTACTGTTTTTTTAAATAGTTTTTGCATTACTATTTTCTTATTATGTTTTTTATAATGTACATTTGGTGTTCCTGAGGGCTCCGCCCAAGGTATCAATAAAGTTTTTTCTAATCTAATCTAATCTAATCTAATCTAATCTAATCTAATCTAATCTAATCCTTTAGCCTGTCACATAATAACAAGTAAAACGACTTAAAGCTGCGGAACTTGATAGTTTTAGGGTCACTGGGTAAAAAGTCTTTGTTCTGACATATCATCAGACTTCTACACCGACTCCTTCACTGTATTTTCAAATAAACCACCAGGACAAAGATTTTGTCCAATCAAAGACAGTTTCAGACTGGCAAGGGTTAAATACATATGATTGACAGCTGTAACTACCAATCAGTGATGGGATTTGGTCCCAACTGGATGTGATTCACCCCTTGCAGGTAAATGTTGAACTATGTTAGGAGGTTCAGTTTAAATGGATCAGTTTAAATCTTTCTAAACGTGTCTTTGATGAAGGATTTACTGTGAGTTTCTCTTTCAGGTCAAATCCATCCTGTGACTCTAATGAATTTCTACCAAAACGTCCATTTATCACCAGAATACTTTCAAAAAGGAGACAAAAAAATGTTGTAAATCACAGAGATGCCAATTTGTACGTGGCTAATATTATCACAGAATGAAGACGAATCCTAACCATGGGTTTGACCTGTTTTCACCTCCTCCAGACACAAAGCGTTTCAGCACCCCCCCCTCTGGACAGCGACAACAGGAGACACTACCTGTAATACCTAACATCACCAGGATCTTCACATTTAGAATTACATTTTAAAAAACTAATGAACTAAAATGAAATACATTTCAATTAAATACTTATTAATTTTCCAGAGTTACAGCAGAGGGACGAAACAAGGTCAATACAAGAAAATGGGGTTACAAGCTTGGTCATGGAACAAACAAAACTTGTAACTCAAGGTTCCACTGTATGGGATTTCGGACCGACCTGTGTACTTCTACACCTATATGACCTGTATATCCTATGGTTGGTGTAGTTCTCATAGACACACCACATAGAAACTCCTATAAAAGTCCATAAACCCCAGTAAAGCTCCTGGATGAACAACAAGTGTCCTATAGAGGATGCTGAGTGATCGGGTGGGGGGTGGGGGGGGCTGTATGACTGAGGTGTTTGAAAAAACAGTTTTGTTAAAGAAAATATTGAATTCATGTTTGGATTGTGCTGCTGTGAAAACCACCAGGCCTCCTCCTGGGTTGTGAAGTGTGACTGTTATAATACGAGGACATATACGAGTACACGCTGTGTTTCCCTCACACAACGCCAAGCCGGCGGTGGTGGCGTGTTGTCAATCATATCTGCAAATACAGCCTCACCACCAACAAACACAACTTATATACAAATACATAGATATGCAGTGACCCTTACTGCCAGGGATTTACTACAACTTCACAATTCTACTGGATATGTACAAGAGAAGGCCCTCCAGGAACTTGTACTTTAACTGAGACTGAATGCGTACTTTTACTACCTACGTCTACATCTGTACCTCCAAAAGAGAGCTGTTACTTGTCCAAAATGTTTTATATCTATGTATATATGTAGTCAACCTTCATTGACGGAGCAATAACACCAGTAAAACACAAACCTCTGGTAATAGAGCAGGTCACAAATAACAAATGATGAAAAAAGATAAAATAGATGAAATGAGATGTTGTATATTTAATTAAGGAGAAATGAAAGGATCCAGAACTTTACATCAAAACCAAATATAGAAATACTGTTTATGTTTAGTGTGAGATTATTTCAGAGCATGAACTTTTGTACTTGTACTTGAGTAAATAAGTTGAAATTGTACTTGTACTTCAGTAAATAAGTTGAACTTGTACTTCAGTAAATAAGTTGCTCTGGACCAGTCACGTCCATGGTTCTACACACTCGTACTGACTGATTGCGGGTAAAAGAGGAAACAAGATGAAAAACCAAGCGCATGCATTCTGTTTTCCACTGCAGCAGATGGATGGAGGAGGCATGTGCAGTGTGTACTACTCATCTGTGTAACTTCCCTTCAACCCTTGGGCTAAACACACTCCGTTGTATTCCTCAAACTGTCACCAGCGCACGGCCCTGCGCCAGCGTCTGGTTCCTTGGAGGCCAGCGCCGCGTACAGCCCAGCCTGTTTACATGTGTGTTGGCGGGTGGGCTGCCACGGCGGCGTCTCCGTGCAAATGATGGGCAGCAGACGCTAACCTCAGAGGAACCGCTATCATTTCCACCGATAAACAAGTTACTGGTATAGAAGTTATGCTTCTAAATGACGGCGCCGTCGAGGGGTTTGTCAGTCTTATACGGGACGCTCAGTCAGGGGAAGTCGTATGGAAGTCTCACAGGGGTGTTAGATGACAATGCACACCAGAATACTTGGAGAGTTTAGACTTTTGCAAAGACTTTGAATCTTTCAGGGTCACGACAAGTTCCTATGAATCAGATTTTATTTTGGAGTTTAACAGGAATCTAACCCAGGGCCGTCAAACTCACTGCTGTTGTTTAGGGGAGGGGCTTAGCAATGGGTTAAGAAGCTACAGTTTTATAGAAGAAACAGACCACCAACATTAGTAAAGTCCTGACCACAAAAACTCCTGAATGACTTCAGCAGAAACAGTGTATCATACTGTAACACTAGCTGACCACAGACTGATCCACCGTTTATGCTCCATCATCATCAGTCCTACGTACAACTTGAGTGACATCCTGACGACAACGGAGAGTAATGTGGGTGCCTTCAAACCAAATGATCAGATTTTATTTGTTGAAGTGTCCAGGTGTGCAGGAAAACACAGAACAGCTTGGGAAATTAATGAAGTACTCTGTCAACTGTCACTCCAAGGGAAAAAAAAACCACCTTAAGCATCATTTGTCTGACCTGTGGACTTCCATACGCTTGTACCTCATGGAGAAGGAAGTGTCTGAAACTTTGTTGGTGTAGAGTTTTTAACAGTTCAGTCCAAGACCTGCTTCAGTTCACCAAAGAGCCATGAAAGACATATCGTCAGCCTCATAGCATGATAGCATAAGTCATACTGTCAGGGGTCAGCAACCTTTTAGAAACTGGGGGTACTTCAAGGGTACTGAGTAATACAAAGGGCTACCAGTTTGATACACACTTCTGAAATAGCAACGCATGCACAGTTTATAGATTATATTAATGATTGATGACATTCATCTATAACAGGGGTCATATACACATATTTTGTACAATACGTTTGTAACATTGTATTCTTTATTATTTATTTATATTTCTTTGCTTTAACACTTATAATAATTAAAATGTGATAATATGGAACAAATTTTTATTAAGAAAATCAAAAGTAGAAAAAAACTAATACAAGCATTTTCACGCTGTATTTCTGGAGGATTGGACCTTTTCTAAATTCACATATGCTGTCAAAACATATTAATTATAAACAGATCAACGCTGTGCACATTAATCCTGCATTATCCAATCACTTCTACAGAGTCGTCAGGTCTGACTCCAACAGTCGGAGTGCACGCGCAGACAGTAGCCTCTTTAATTCTACCTCCATCAGTGAAGGGCTGTTTGTGCTTGTCCAGGATGTGAACCACTTTAATGATGCCTCTGTTGAAGCACTGGCTTCTTGGTAGATTTAGAGAACATGGGGGCGGGACACTTGTAATTTTAATTGAGTGGAAATTTAGACCTGACCCCTGCTCTATGTGGACAAAAGTATATGGACACGGTGAATCCAGGTGTTTCTGTTCTAACAGGGGTCTGGGATACAAAACAATAATGACTGATGTCAGAATATAGTTTTATATTGGGATAAATATTGTGTTTTGTATCCCAGACCCCTGTTAGAAAAGAAACACCTGAATTCAATGGGTCCACAGACTTTTGTCCATTTGTATATGAGTTAGACAGTTATGAGGATAACTTTATGTATAATATGTTATGCTATCATAAAGGTTGCTAAAACACAATGTGATGAAAGACTTAAACACTTGATTTAGCCTATTTCTTTTGTATAAAATTAATATTTCAATTATAACAGGGCGCATAAATATTATAAAAAACCAAACTGAGAAGTTCAAGGTGGCAGGAAATGCACCATTAGATCGTCTCCACTATAGTGAACACCTCCAGAACACCCTCCAGGATGTGGGTTCATGTTTCTATCATCAGTGGTTGTGTATTTGCGGTGCAGCAGATGTGATTTCAGTGTCAACAGAAGGATAAACAGGTCTGATATGACAAAGGGACAAACGACGAGTGTACAAACCAAATATGAAGTTACTGTGGTCAGGAACCACCCTCAAATATGGCAGATCTGGAAATCATATGACAGTATGCTGCCAGTTTTGGATCATCTTTTGGATCAGTGAGGAATGAATCATGTTGATAGATGTGGTGCAGCATGTGTGATATTTATTCAGATAAATAACTGCCTTTATTTGTGAGAAAATATGCACAAGGGCCCAACGGTGAAGAATCCTCCTAGATGTGGGTTTGTACGTACTTCCATCGAGGACCATGATTAAATAGAGTTGAACCGTCTATGAAGTCTTGAAACTGAAATGTGCCGTTTTTGAGGTCAGATTCGATGACAGCACCAGCTTCAACAATACATTTAATACATTCAATACATTCAATACATGCAATACATTCAATACATTCAATACATTTAATACATTCAATACATTCAATACATGCAATACATTCAATACATTCAATACATTCAATACATTCAAAGTCATTCTAAATCAATGGGAAAAGGATAAATGTGGTTGTTTTTGTAATTGAATTGTGTTCTATTTTGAGATACTTTTAAGGAACATTGTTGTTATACTTTCAGTACCTTTTAAATCATTGATGGTGTTTTATATGTATGCTCTTAGTTTATTGATTTATGTATGGTTGTAGAGATTTATTACATGTTTTATGTACATTTTTCATGTGGATATATGGATGAAATCTCCATCTCCAACCCCACCCCCATATCACACCATGTGTATGTGCAACCACAATGTTAATATGTAAATGACATTTCATTTTAATTATATATTTATATAAATATTTATAGAAATACCAAATCTCTTATTTTTCTCTTATATTTAATTCCTTTCTCGTTTGTGGTTTTTCTCTGCACTTGCTTGTTGTATGTTGCTGTTGTTAAACTAAAATCTTTTTTTTTTTTTTTTTATATATTTTATTTTGGATTTTTCACATAACAGCAATACAATCACATACATACAAGATAAA
>JAPQRQ010000011.1:18091087-18101645 GCA_037367365.1 Apogon talboti | reverse complement strand
ATTGATTCACCAGTAAAACCCATGGAGTTGGATCAATGACAGTGGATGGACACACTGGGTTTATGTTCAGGTATTGGCAGATTGGACTGAAAATGACACCTTTCTTCAGTTTCCTCTGTTTTTGATATAATAACCTTTGAATTTACACTGAGCTTTAATGAACATCTACATGATCAGTGAATTAAATATAGGGAAATACATGATTTACACTGAAAAACAGAGGATAATATAATAATACACATTGATAAATCACTAAATATAGAGAACTGCCACATAAGTTGCACTTTTTAACTGAAGAAGTCACTTTTTAATCAGTTTTCTCTATTTTGATATAATAGTTGAATTTACTCTGAGTTTTCATGAAAATCTAAATTAGATATAGTAAAATACATGATTTACAGAGAAACATGAAAAATACAGAGGATAATATTATAATAAATGGTGATGTAACATTTGAGAAAGGTTCAGTAGAGAGAAAAATTCCTTTGGGAATCGACATAAAAGTAGCACTGGGTCTTTTATGGGTTAATATATTAACAATCATTTTAGTTCAGGTTCCACATTCAGTTCAATTCAATCTCAAGTGGGTCAGACCAGTGAAGTACTATCATAATAACATACAAATACTGACAAGTGTAAAAAAAAAAGGAAAATTACATTAAAATGTTTACATTTACAAATTGTACTTTCACAAAACATGTGAATAAACTGCACAAACATGACCAACCTGAAATGCCTTCATATAAATCAGTGTAATTGGACCAATATTCTGTCTGTTATTAAATGTTTAGTGTGTTTGTAGAGCCACTGTGATCTGTAAGTTATAGTAAGCATGTGGAAATGATAAACTGAAGCAGAATATTATTAAAATTGCCCTTATTATTCTTAATAAACATCAGTTGGTTCATGATTGTTCATGTTGTCCCCATTTTTTAAATGGATTTGTAGATATGAACATTTTCATCATGTCTTTTTACTTTTTTTCACTCTAAAACATAGCAGAACATTTGGAGTTGACATATTTATATATTTATATATACAATAAAATGTGAATGACCTGAACAAATATGAACAACCTGAAATGTCTAAAGAGAATTAAGTGAAAATTTAACAATATTCTGCCTGTTACTATATGTTTTGTACCTTTTGTAGATACCATCCATAATGCATATATAGAAATGATAAACTGAGGCTGAAGATTGTGAAAAGTGCACTTATTTTTCTGAATACATTCCAGTTTGTTCAAGGAGTTCACATTTTTTATGGATAGTTTGTAAATGTGACCATGTATTTTAACGTTTTTTTTACTCTAAAACCTAGAGAAACATTGGGAGTTGTCATTATTTCTGTATTAATATGTTGGTCCGGCCCATTTCAGATCATATTGATGTGTGGAACCTGGATTAAAATAACTTGGACATCCCTGATCTAGAGGGTGGAGAATCTTGATTAAATATGTAAGAGAGGCTCGGACAACTACAAATAATCTCCTGGAGCTTGGGTTTCTTAACGTTCCTGAAATGTAGATCATGATGAGTATAAAAACAGATTTTAAGCACTTGCCCTCGACCCCACGTCATTAAATCTTCATTCCAGTTTCAAGTGGCTGTCGTCGCTCACATCCCATTTTTATATCGTCATATTGACCCCAAACCAATTACTTACATTTCATGAGACGCCACAAAAGGTTGAAAATGCCATCACATTTCCATACCTGAAATGTCATCCACCTTATGTGTGTGTGTGTGTGTGTGTGTGTGCGTGTGTGTGTGTGTGTGTGTGTGTGTGCTCTCAGTGGGTTTGTATAGTTGTGTAAATGTGTTTAGTTTCCTAAACATCATTGGGAAACAATGAAAAAAACCAAAGCATTTTGAAGGTGAAGGTGAGGGTTTAGGGTGGAGGTTAAGACTAGAAATGTGGCCATGATCATTAAGGTTAATGTAAGACACGTCTTCTCACAAACGGCGATTATATACACAACTGTGTATGTGCCAAGAAAGCCAATGCATTTGTAGCCAGAGGCACTTTTTACTTTTACAATGTAGTGCATTCTGACATTTACCACAAAAAGCATAAGTAATGAATGAGTCAGGAAGTGCATTTCCATCCAGATTTTATGTACAATTCACTGGTCTACAATTTCTTTAGAAATGATGTGCTTCATAGATTAAATGTGCCAAATGTTCTATATTTTAATCAGATTAATTGGGGTAAAAATGACCAAAGTGCTGCTTTGCTGATGTTTTCCAGGTCTATGATAAAGTGTTCTTCCACATATATGTTGGTTTATGTCCATTTATCCAATAGATGTATAAATGTTCCACTGACAGAACCTGTACAGTGAATGCATGTTCATGTACAGACAGTGTTTGAAGTAGATCTAGTAGCTCTGACACTAATATTCATTTGGATTTAAACCCATTCTACCATTAATTCTACTATTTCACATTTTGATCCAAGACTGTATCTGTGAAACTACAACCAACCAGCATTTTGGATTTTTCTTCATCAGTGACTCACACATGGTAAAATTTCACTACTTTTATTCTGGAGGCGTTTGACTTGTAGACCAGTGTTTTCAATGTGAAAGAAAAAAAAAGCCAGTGGAAATGCAGAAACTAGAGAGGAAATACAACAAATATCCATGGTGTACATCAACAACAGATTCTCAGGATAAATGTTGGCGGAGTTTTCCATTCAAAACAGTTGAAAACATGGTGAAAACATCAGATGTGTGCAGATGAAGGAGACTGCAGTGTTCATGGAATAAGTACCAGGAAAAAAGAAAAGTCTGAGAAACGAATCAAAACCATGCAAAAGCTACAAAGAGCTTTTTCTTAAACAGTACATTGAAATACATGTCGACGTTGCCTTGTCACACCAGCACTCCCAGTACAGAAGGATGATGTCTGAGTGGAAACAACGACAATACAACACCTGATTCTGTGGTTTAACACCATGCTCAACGGGTGAACCACTTGTACAAATATTAAACGTATAGAGTTCATTGATACAATTCAGGATCCTTTTTGTTTCACTCCTTTTTCCCAGACATTAAACATGTAAAGAAATAAAGGGAAACATTAGCTGGAAGGTTAAGACACAAACAAAAACTGGATTATTGGGTCTAAACCATGTCTGATGTTCACAACTGGGCTCCAGAATTTGGACAAATAGAATAGAATAGAATAGAATAGAATAGAATAGATTTATTGTCATTGTAACAAGTACAGGTATTTTTTTTGTAGTTTTTACATTTAGATGTAAACTTTTCATGTTCCAAACATTGTGACATGTAGTTTTAAGTTCATTCATAATTACATTCAGAACGATCGCCACACACACATCAGGGGTTAAAGGGTTAAAACTGATACAGTTCATAATGATATTAGTATTGAAAGTGTGACTTTTCTATTTGTTGTTACAGATAATATTTAACTGAGCAGTGACTGAAGTCTGAAGTGAAGATATGACGGCTTTACTTTTCACTGTTCACTGTGTAGATATATAAATATATATATATATAGATATAAACCACAGTCAGAGGAGAAGAATAGAAGATTGATGTGGAGATTGAAGGAGGAGAGGTGAGGGTAAAAGGATTAGGGTCACAGGGCAGGATTAAGCTCAGACTGATGGGTTGAATTTAAGGGTTAATGTGGGAGGCGGCTTAGTCAAATGAGTCTGGGTAATTTATGGCTCTACGAAGCCTCGTGTGCATGATTTGATTTAACACGGAACAGATTTGTTTGATATTTTAGATTTATGGGCGCAGTGACAGAAATGACTCCTGACGGGTTGAAAGGGTCGAGGGGTTAGTGGGGTCGAGGCGTTTGATAGATTTCCCAGACTCAGATGTAATTTGACGGAGGCGGTGGGCTCAGCGGTGGGGAGGGGGGCTCAGGTTCACAGACGCCCCCGTAAAGAGGATTCAAGATGAAGGTTAAAAGGTCTGTGGGAGGGCAGGACGGGGTCAGTGGGAGGGGCCAAGGGGTCACCGACTCGCTCTCTGCGTAGGTGAATTGCCTGGTGACTTTGAGGTCTATTAAATCTCCCCATCATCTCCACAGCACCATCCTGCCCAGAGACTGGAACCCTTCAATCAGCCCAGACCTGCTCCATCCTCCAGCCTCACATAGGTTTAATGCAGTAGGTTCATGTGGAATCACAGACACCATCATCCTGAGGAACTACTAAGGGTTTAACATGGAACATTTGTTTATCTGTTTGTAATTTAAAACCAGAAACAGCAAAGAAAAAGTAGGGAAAAAAACATATTCTAAAAGGAACAGAATGAAGTGCAACTTCTACACCCCCCACCCCATCTGTTTGTACTGGACACAAAGGTTGCGTTCACACTGCAGGCAAATCTGGCCCAAATCCTATTTTTTTGCTAATATGTGACCTGCATTCAATCTGTTAGACAGTTTGAACAACACAAATCATATGTGGTCCTAAATACGATACATATCTGATATTTTGCAGTGCGACTTTAATCTGAACGGCCAGGTCACATTTATCCCACCTTCATGATGTCATTGAAATGCGACAAACATCACCATTCTGCGTCCCAGGAGGAGGAGCGGCGGGAAAAACACATTTACTTCTGTAAACACAGTGCGTGTCTGCATGGTCACGTATTACGTCAGGACCTCTTTTGTGCATGCGGGTCACTTCAGGGTCACATTCAGGTCATACTTTGAACAAACTGAAACTGATAGAAGTCGCATTTAATGTGTAATATGACACAAAAAAAAATCTGATTTCATCAAAAAATCTGAGTTGTGCATTAAGACCTACTGTCTGAACGTACACAAAGTCCCATGATCCACAAAATAACTTCAAAATATTACACATATCAAAAATAAACTCTGTCCACGCCTACATACATGACATACATTGTATATCATAATACATTATTCATAATCATATAATACACATTTTATACATACATATATTATACAATGATATAACATTATAAAATACATAGTTTACATTGTATAATATACATTATATACATGATTTGTAATTGTATAATACATCTTAATTGTACAATAATGTAAAATAATATAACACATCTTAATACTTTCCTTAACATATTTGTTTTGATTATTTTTTAACATGTATTGTTTGATTTAGTTGTTTTAATTGTTCCATAAGTTTATTCCTTTCACACAGACAACCTTCCATCACATTTGTCCTGAATCTTAGTTTTTTGAAGATATTTGTTCCTTTTAGATTATAGTGACTTTTCCTTTTTTCAATTTTTTTCTGTATGTTGTCTGGAAGTAATGTAATACAGGGTGTCCATGAGGTCTCTTTACAGTTTAACTAATTTACTGCAAAAGCAAATGAATTGACAAATCCTTGGAAATTCTTACAAAATGTGAAGTAAATATTGAAGTTTTTCTGCCTCATTTAATCCACCTCGATATGGGACCATTGGACGGTACTGGATTAGTTTCCATGTTGTCTATATCAGTGGTGTCAATGGCATCAGTGATGTTTGGCCTCAGGTCGTTGATGTCCCACATCTTTGTTAAATATGTACCGTTTGGACCATCCCTTCCAATCCACCGGTGTGTCAGTGTTGTATTCAGAACCCACCAACATGCAGAACCCAATGTGGTGGTGCACCATCTACCTGGAACCTGGTTGAAGGTCATCCAGTTATGATGACACATATTCAGCCAAAAGGTCAAAGGTCAACATTTACACTAATTGATCTGATGTTGAAGAAAAATGGACCAATGATTCAAATCAACATGATCCACAATGGGATTAAAATTGAGCACATAGAGCTATCTGATTTACATATATCTCATCAATAGCTTTTGTAATACATTTTTTAATTGTAAGGAGACTTTGTGGACACTCTGTATTTCCCAAATTTTTTGGTGTTTGTTCAGGATGGTTGAAAGATGACTATGACAGACTGTTCCGTCCATAGACACCAGATGACAGATTCAAACTGTCAGAATGATGTCATGGGAGTTTTGATGGAGTTGAGGCTCTGTCATCTGGATCATATGCTCTGAGGTGGTTGTAAAACTCAGTATGAATCTGATGACAACATGGTTTATCTTCAGTTAACTATATAGTTTGCAAAACATCACATTTTCTTCATTTTTTTTCAGTTTTGATATAATAACCTTTGAATGTACTCAGAGCTTTAACAAATGTTAAGTAAATCAAATATAGGAAAATACCAGATTTTCACTGAAAAATCTATATGATAAATTAATTAATGTTGATAAATCATGTAGGGAAGGTTAGATGGAAGTCACCACAAAAGTATTTTTATGTCTCTGACAAACTGCCGTTTTATTAGCATTGGCATTAGCATTAGCATGATTATATTGTACAATGAATAGACCAATAACCATTTGCATCCATAAAACCTTCTGATAGTGGCATATTGATCAAAAATAAGGGAGTTTTTGTACACAAATGAGTATCTATAAGGGTCAGTTTGTAGATTTTAGTGACATCTAGTGAGAATTGACCTCACCCTCCCGAATGGTGGACAGAAAACTAGTATTTTTAGAAAGACACCACAGTTCCACTTAAAAAGTTGATAAGCATCAAGTTAATTGATGTGTGATTGATTTGTGGAACCAAGTCAAAAGAGAATGGTTATTGGCCACTGTCAGAGTATTGTAAAACTTTATTTTATATCATTTTTTAATGACGGTTGAAAAATGAGCCTCAACAAATGTCCACGTTTTCTCATTTGATACCATTTAATTCAGCTTCAGTTCATAAAAACCACATTATTACAGACGTCAGTCCTTCACCTCCCTCAAACCTGCAAAAAACAAGTGAATCCAATCATTACTTTCACTGCAGGCGATTTTGACCTGAATTTAACTTTCCCTTCAGTGAAAGAATTGTAGTTCTCCTCAATTGACAATTAGTCAAATATGGACACACTTGGTTGCTGCACCAGCCTACGCTAAGAGACCAGCAGCAAAGTGATGACCATTCCATGTTTAATTGTGCATACATGATCCATAAGGTCCGCACCGTTATAAGGAAATGGGCCTCATCTGAAGTCCCTCTAATATCCTCCCAGACAATAATTACTGGCTGATTCTTGAGCTGTGGAGGAGAGCGAGATGGTGAGAGCATGGCTGCCACAAGGTATAGGGCTAATTGCAGCCTGTGTTTGGTGGAGAGCTCATCGTTGAAATGTAATTCAGCAGGCAGGCAGATGGAATTACTGTAAATGCTGCATTTAGAGAGTTTATGAGTGTTGCTATGAACAGCTCTAACTGACACTGATGAATGCCCAGCTGCACCTTGTTTAGTAAAATGACAGTTCTACCACAGACCGGTCATTTGCGCTGACAAATTATCGGATTTATCACCAGCTACACCTCACCCAGTTTGGCAATTTACTACCTTAAATGCAAATCAGCTTGTGGTTGTAGCATTTTCAGGAGAAAAAGGTGCTGGAGTGATTCTTATGGCTTGTGAATCAAGGGGTTTGGGGTGTTCAATGGGCCAAAAAGGAGAACTCGACTGGCAACAAATGGACCATTATGTGAACAGGTTTGGCAGAACCACAACTCCTGCTGTAGAGACCAGCAGAAACACTGAACTTTACTAGCAACTTGGTCCTGTTTTGCATATTACACCACTGCTCCAGTGTGAGAGTTCTGTGAATGCAGCCGTAGTGAGCACCAGCTGCACTGATGTTTGATTGTAAGCATATACGTATCCAACCACATGTTTGTTTCTGGCAGTATTGCCTCACATTCTGTTTTTCGGGGCTCAGTCATGCCAGTTTATCCTGCAGTGTTTGCATAACGCAGATTTACTTTTATATGTAACAAAATGAATGTGAAGTTATGTTATGTATAGATTTAACCTTCAGAGACCAAGACCTAGTATCAGTCAGTATCAGGTGTCAAAACAGGTGTTTTTTTGGACCACAGGATGTAGATCAGAGATTAGTGTTGTCTGCTGTCCATGGTGCTGAAGTGTCTCTAACAGCAGAAGGCTACTCTCACTGACCATGGTGCTGAACCCTGAGGACCACATACTGTATATGTCATTTACTCTCATCTATCTAAATGAATTTATTTTATTGCATTTTATTTTATTTATTTTGCCTTGGAGAGGAAGGTGCAATATGTAGATTAGGGGTATTACATAACTGTGACAATGCTGACTCCAAAATCTTGAGACTGAGTGTGTTGTGTTAATTATATCAGGATCAGGATAAACTTTATTGTACTGCATGGGAAATTTCTGTTGCTACATTCACATTCAGACACATATCTTCTACTCATAATGTTTTATTTTTGATTTTATTTGTATTCCTATTTCATCTATCATGCTTTGATTATACTGCATACTAATCTTATAACTACTTAGCACTGAGAATGACGGAATGTTTTTTTTTAAAGCATGGAATTACTCTCATCTTTTTAAAGTAATTTGTTGTATTAATTAATTGTATTTATTGTATTAATTTTAGCTTGAAGAGGAAAGTGCAGTATGTAGATTAGGTGTATTAAATAACTGGGATTATGCTGACTCCAAAATCTAGTGACTAAGTGTGTTCTGTTTATTATACGTGTCTGAATGTGAATGCAGTAATGTGTAGCACTGATGTGCAAAACAAATTTCGTGTGCGGGACAATAAAGTTTATCCTGATCCTGAAATAATAAACAAAAAACACACTTAGTCACTAGATTTTGGAGTCAGCATAATCCCAGTTATTAAATACACCTAATCTACATACGGCACTTTCCTCTTCAAGGTAAAATAAATAGAATATAATACAACAAAATGAATTAATTTAATAGATAAGAGTAAATAACATACATGTGGTCCTCAGGGTTCAGCACCATAGACAGTGACAGCAATAAATCCTCTGCATTAGTTTGTGAGTTCGAATCCAAAATAAAAAGTTAAAACCCAACAGTGAATCAAAAACACAGATGTGGGTACCTTTTAAGAGAACTTCAGGGCTTCCGTTGCCTGTGGGACAACACTGTACAATGATGAGAAAAAGCAGGGCTGTGTTCTGAATATAACATATATGTAAATAGATATTGATTTTCAGGCAGTTATTTGGAGTAACTCATGTAGGTGTTATTCTTTAAAACTTCATCTAGTTCATGTGAAATAATAGTCTGAAAATGAATGAATTTACAAGAAAAATGTATTATCTACCTCAGAGATTGAATGAATTAAAAACAAATGCTCAAAGTGTTTATTATCTGATGTTTTCAATGTATATGATAATGTTATTCAACATGGAGATTTGTTTATATCCATTTATCCAATAGATTTCACACCGTCATCCTCTACAACACTGATTCACCAGTAAATCCCATGGACATTGATAAATGACAGTGGATGGACACACTTGTTTTTATCTTTAGTTATTGATATCTTTGCTGAAATTGTGTCTTTTTCCTCAGATTTCTATGGTTTGATATGATATTCATTGAATTTACATTAAATATGGTAAATTAAATGCAGGAAATACATGATTTGCAGTTTAAAAAATGCAAAATACACAGGATAATATTGTATTAAATGGTGGTAAATCACTTTAAAACAAAAGTAGCTCTGGATCTTTATGGGTTAATCACATTAGCTCCTTATCGAGGATGTCAGCTGCAGTGATTTTATTGCTTATAGAGTAAAAAAATCTGTTTTCATTGAAGGTTTCCAACCATGGACATGGCTTTTGTTACTTCACCATTGAGCTGCAACAAATAATTGTTTAGTTGTTGATGACTATTTTTGAAAGAGAAAAAAAAACAGTATCCTCTGGTCACAGTTTCGTATATGTGAATATTTTCTGGCTTCTCTCCTCTACTATGATTGAATATCATTGGGTTTCAGACTGAACAAGACACTCGAGGATGACGTGTTGGGACTTTACATCATTTTCTGCCATTTTATAGAGTCCTCATTGTGGAGTTACTGCGTTGTGTGCACGATGCAGATTTCCCCACGAGAATAAGAAGTTGAACCCAAAAAAGTATTATTACAAGGTGACACCAGTGTGAATGTGTTTTCATTTATCAGTGTAGACTCTTTACACCCTCTGCGACTCCATAATAACAGTCATTTTTATTATGTCTCTTTGATAGGCCTAAACACATTTTCACCATAGAACCAGAAAACTGCACAGAACACACTGTCAACGACTAAAAGTGACTCTGATGATAAAAGCAGGAAAATAAAGATAAACCTGAGATTATCAACCTCTATTACAACGTCAAGTAGGAGGACACACATAGAGATTCTTTGAAATAGTTTTTGTCTGGCTTATGAAGTTTACAACAGAAAATGCAAATGGATGTAAATGTTGTTATGAAGTAACTTGGAAAATAATAATGTTAACTAATGTAATATCCAAGTACAAGACGATGCATTTTTCTTGTTTTTCACCAACAAAAACAACAACTTCAACCCAAACAGCCATCAACCAAACCATCTACTACTCTAACCTGTTTAATCCCTGTTGATCCACTAATCCTATCAATACATGTCAATAATTGGTGTAAATACAGTTATTCATCTTTTCAT
>JAPQRQ010000011.1:18053939-18066358 GCA_037367365.1 Apogon talboti | reverse complement strand
GGTAGATTTTTCTTCCTCAGTCAGATGTGAAGAAAGTAGATGGTTAGTTGGTAGAAAATTATTATTTACAGTCAGAGTATGAACAATATTGTAGAAATTTAGAGGAAGAACATTTAAAATCATAGTCATGGATAATAAATAAATAAATAAATAAATAAAAGTCAGTGTTGATATAAATGAAGTCCAAACCATCTCTGAGTCATTTTGGAAACAAAGATAACAATTTAACCCAAAGTAATGAATGACATGATATTGATCCCAATATAAAACTATATTCTGACATTAGTCATTATTGTTTGTATCCCAGACCCCTGTTAGAAAAGAAACACCTGGATTCAATATGTCCACAGACTTTTGTCCATATAGTGGATGAGTTAGACAGTTATGATATGAGGATAATGATATGATTTATCAGTTTTATCCAACTGTTTTAAAACATATGAATGGACATATTTATGTCAAATAATCATAAATGTAACAATCACGTTCCAGTGGTGACTTATGGACCCATTTAGGTTATAAGTGGAGTTATTTTAATTATAACTGAGCACAAAAAAATTAACACCTTCATATTAACTGTCACATTTTTTAATAACTGTTTTTTGTCAGGTGTCAAGGTTATGTTTTAGAAGGAAGAACATTGATAGTAGGTACTTGAAAAGTGATAATTTTATCAGCAAAAGGCAAACAAATTAGATTCATCCAATGAATAACTGATATCACTCCATCATTCTATACTGTTGGAAGTTAATGACATTTCATCAGAAATGATCAGAAACTGGATGATGTTGAATATGACATTGGTACCCACGGGGCATCAGTACTGGCCACATTTGGCTCTAATACTCTTCGATGGTCTATATTAGGTTTGTGATGATGCTAATTTTAACCTGTCCATGCACTTCTCTCAGTTACCAACACTTATGGCCCAGAATGTGTTTTGTGAAATCAAAACAACCTTGACCTTTGGCCTTCATCCACCAAACTGAGTTCAGATCATCCTTTGGAACCAAGCGAATATTTGTGCTGAATCTCCAGACATTCTTGAGATATTACATTTACAAAAATGGTCAGACATGTGCTTTACTTGTCAGCAAAATGAGTTAAGTAAAAATGTGTTTAAAAATGTGTTACAGTGATGAACTTATACAAAATGTTTAAAAAGAGCCAAGAAATTATTGCAATTTCAGACAGAATATCCAAACTCCATCCAATCCCATATTGAAGTGTATGCAATAGTCTTTGATTTTTGCTCTAATTTGTATCATGTTCCAGAAAATAACCCTTAAAGGTTAACATGTTGACTCTTAAAATCACCAATACTGTATAGTTAACTGTCATTCAGATGCTGCAGTCTGTGTACACACAGCCAAGCTAAACGAACAGAACCTGATTCTGATTCCAATTAAATATTTTTATTTTTTATGCCCATTGGGGAAACCTATCTGTTTGAAAAAAAATAAAAAATAAAAAGTCCTTGGTTTGGAGAGAAAAAAGGAATCCTACTTTATGACAGTTCTCATTAGTGACCATGTGAACTTACATTAACCACATGTGGGAAGCAATTAGGGCCTTGTCATGAGACAACAGGCCTGAGGACCAGCTGGTTGCATTGATAAGCAGGAAATCAGGTAACAATTTCCAATTATAACCCACAGAATGCTGCAATATGGGTTTGCAAACTAATAATTAGCCTTATATGGGTTTGTATTATCTACTATGGACAGTCAGCATTTAATGTGAGGCAAACCGACTGTTTAAAGACATAATATACTGTGACACTAGTGTACACTCAACCGGTTTTTTCAGTTAGAAGGGCGTACAAATGGAACATAATTGGCAGGGTTATCTCTGCTTCTTTTCTCAAAAAACAAAACAAAAAAAAAAAAACACAAACTTGACATGGCCAGAGGAGAAAATGGTGTTGGCACGACGCTATGTGATGCACTGAGGCATGTCTTTGCAGATATATTAGTTGCACCTTTGCCTAATTTATTGTTTGTTTGCCTCACTTTTGTCCACTGAGGGTAGCACCTAATTGGAAATAGAAACCTAATGAAAAACTGATGAGAAAGGTTTCAGCCAAAGACACGACAAAAACACTGCAGACTTTCTTGTACACCGACTCTGTATAAATAAAAAATAGAAGAAAAAGGAGGAAAATATCACAGTGTCATAGGTCATTGGTCGGACTAATTATCACCACGGCAACAGCAGCCAATTATTAGAAATGATCTGTTAAATAGTATTTATGAATTAAGGAACAAATGCATGTTTATCTTTATATTTCAAGTGCAACTGGCAGACTGACCCCCATACATGTTTAACCCATAAAGACCCAAACATCCACCTTTAACCTAAACCATCCACTAATCCACTAGGTACCGACCTGTTCTTTTTTATGGATTGTATATGTTAGTTCTGTAAAACTGGGGTAGGACAATATAAGCAGGGTGTCTTCCTACTCCATTTCAGACATAAAGCGCTGTTGAGGAACCACAGTGAGGTGCTCTTTGCCTCTCCTTACCTTTGTTATCGCCTCCGATAGTGTTCGGTTTAAATGTATGGTTTGTCTTTACCTTTCTTTCACTTTTGTGTTTTGTTTCTACTTATGTTTGAAATAAACTTCAAACGTGAAAAACTAAATGTGACTTTGCAAACTGAGACAGTGTCCAATATTTGATATGTCAAGTGGTTTTCGCAGTGAAACTATTGTTGCTGCCACTTTGTACCTCTGTGGGACTTTCCTGGACTCATAAAGGATGTTGAGAGTTCAACAAATATGCACAAGATGAAAGCTGACATGATTCAGCATTTCTGGACCAGTGCTTTATAATGTGTGTGAGTTTCCATTTAACATATCAGGACTCTACACAGATTTAATTTATTATTAAGGAAGCATGGGCTATGTGTTTTGTTATATAGATGAGAGGAGGGAGTGGGATTATTTAAGTTTTCTTCTTCCCACTCCTTTTCGAGCAGTACTTAACTTATTATTAATGTGCATGGAAATTTCCATAATGTATTGATGACTTTTATTCAACTTGTGTGCGTTGAACAGTGTGCTATTGGTTCCTTGTACAAAAAAGATTTTTCTGCTTGAAACAAACAATAAACAAACAAACAAACATCCTGCATAAATCCACGAAAACCTGCCAGATGACCTTTAACCCCAGTCTGTACCTTTACCAAACATGACTTTGTGTGACTTTGTGCTTAACAGGTCAAGTTGTTTATGTGAAACTACTTGTTTCTACCATTTTGGTTAAATAAAGTGTGATGAGATATGATTCAATTCTATATTGTACAATGGCAGAATGTTAACAAATCCCCACAAGCTGAAACTAACACTATTTATTTTACATTTCAAGAAACCCTGCAAGTTGCACTTTAACCCCAGTCTTCACCTTAACTAAACATGAGTTTAACCCTGAAACCACAAGTCCAAACATCCAAAAGTAGCATCAACATGTCGAAAACTCAACTCTTCCTCAGAGAAATGGAAATAAATTCACAAATCCCCAAATCCGCTGCCCTGTAAGCAGCTTCCAAACCACTGCCATTCCTCCTGCGGTGCTCCTCCGTTGACACCCTCTGCCCCAAAGAAAGCACAGACCTAAAAGAGGCAGAATGTGTAACGCGACTTGACACGCCATTCTTTGCGGCCACCCTTGGGTGAGTTTCCCCCTGCTCTCTTTCACCAGAGTGCACTAATGAGTCCAAAACAAGCATTTGTTTGTTGACGTGCTCTGTGGCTGTCTGAAGAATCTTGACCGGGGTTTGTTGTGGAGGGGGAAGCTCCGGCGACTCCAGGGGGGCCCTCGTCTCCGCCGCTGAAGCCGGGGCATCTTGACACCTCCCTGGGCCCTGCTTACACTTCCAGTTACTACCCCCCCACCACCCCACCCACCCCAACCCCCCGACTGCCACAGCTGCCTCCCAAGAAACAGTGTGACATGCTCTTGACCCAATTTCAAGTTCTAATTCTGTAATGGGTTTCAGCCTAATTTAAGCAAGCTGGTACATATAATTACAAGGAAACAGATTGTTACTTAATTGGAGTTCTTTCATGAGGCAAAGAGGCAGGCAATATTTCCTGACTGGTGTGGGGGATGAATATGTTACAGCACTTGTGGAACTCATTCCAAGTTAAAGAATTCATTAGGTTAGAAAAGTGATTTTGAGTTCACTTAAAAACTTAACAAGTATAGAAGTGTGATAAAGTGGGACTTATTGCATAGCTCAGTGTACGGCAGCGCTGCTGATGCTGGAGCCTGGTGTCCTTTACAATCACTGACATGTTTGACGTTTTCCAACTCGTTCCATGCCAGTATTTAGTGCCGTTCCAGAAGGTGCACTGACTCCACTCTGACCTCCTACATATGTGCTAGTTTTTATAATTAATACCATTTTTCCATATCATGCTAGTTGCGTAACCTTAAAGACACAGTGTGTAATTTCTGCTTCCATAGATGTTTTATATTAAACATAAAGTCTGATGCGTCTTCACACGCTTAGGGTAAGGGCCAAAAATATTTTCTCAAGGGGTTGCCAACTGGCAGAGGATTATATGTAATACAATGTGTGAGATATGGTATGTGTCACAACCTGAATGAATATTAATTTATATAAAGATATGTAGTGTCAGCTTTACAGGTCTAAGAATTATTTCTGTTCCAAATCCAAATGTGTACAAACATATCGTTATCCTCTCATCATAATTATCTAACTCATCCACAAATGGACAAAAGTAATGGGACAGGTTGAATCCAGGTGTTTCTTTTCTAACAGGGGTCTGGAATACAAAACAATAATGATTAATGTCATAATATAGTTTTATATTGGGATAAATATCATGTCATTGGTTAGTTCTGGTTTACACTGTTATCTTTGTGTACAAAATGACTCAGAGATGGATTGGACTTCATCCATATCAACATTGACTTTTTATTGTATCCATGACAATGATTTAAATGTTCTTTCTCTAAATTTATAAATAATTTTTTCATACTCTGATTGTAAATAATAATTTTCTACCAACTAACCATCTACTTTCATCACATCTCAGTGAGGAAGAAAAATCTACCATTAAACTTTAAAGAAATATTGGTGTTTCTAAACTATATGGACATAAATATTGGGACACATCATGTCTTCAGCTGTAAGATGCTCTGTTAATGAGGATTGGACATAGAAACATCAATATTAATAATCAATATGATATTTATCCCAATTAAATGTTTGGGTTTTTTGCACTTAAACAAAGAGAAAAAATACTTATCATTAATTATATTATTAATGGATTTTTTTTCACATTCACATACATACATTCTACTCTAATAATTATTTCTAAAGTGATGGATAATAAATCAGAAAACGTATCCTATAGCCCTAAAAACTTCAGTGCCAATCATTGTTATTCAATTGATCTTCTTCAATATTAATATCAAAAAACATTACCATAAATCCACCACGTCCTCTGTCCTCCCCCCACACAAAGCAAATAAAACGGCAGACAACCACAAAATCAACAATAACAACATAACTATCTGCTTTTATGGTATACAAAAGACAAATATAACAGTCCACTCAGCACCGTCTTTGAGTCAATGTCCACGATGATTTGCAGTCCAGCGTTATTGTAATGTCTTTACATTTTTCAGAGTTAATAATTCTGCTCTAATCCTCAGTATGTGGACGTTCATCTATTAATTAGCCTCACACTGTGTTTTATCATCTCTGAGGAGGCAGGAGGGGCTGAAAACAGCTCCTCAGCACAATAGTTTGGTTCAAAACAACATGAGATTTTGACATTTAAAAGTAAAGCCTCCTCTGTAGCCACTGAATGGGTTCTGTATTCATCAACCCAAACACCACCAGCGGTAAACACTTACATTCAGCCCCTCTACTGTACACAAACTCCCTCTACAGTCATTACTGGAACCAGACTGTATATCCACCCAATTTATGCTGGCTTCGGATCAGAAGCTTCCTGGAGCTAACGTTCCCGATGCTGTCAGAAAGTAGATGTCTGCCGTTTGACCCGGGGATTTTCTCAGACCATCACAGTGGCACACCAATCTGTCAAAACAGGGTCCTCTTCCCCAGCCCCAACCCCCGCACCCCCCCATGACAAACCCACGTGGGCTGTCAGACACAAGAAGAAGAAGAAGAAGAAGAAGAAGACGAAAATAAGAGCCACTCGGAGCACCGTGAGAGAAAATGGAATGGGCTCAGTAATGGGAGGAAATTGGCAAGAAAATGAGCAGCCATTTATTCAGGGGAAGTTGACGAAGCACAGTGAGAGTTTGGCTTTGTACAGAACAGAAGGTAAAACCGGGTCATGACGCATAAAGAGGCTTCACGTTTTAGCCCGCATCTGTTCACTTTCCTTAACCCTTCATAGTTCACTCAAAGAAACACTCTGAAATTCAAAATGTCAGTCTGTAGTGTGTTACTGGAGGCCAGAACAAGACTTTATTACTTTTGGAAAATCTTTCAAAATGTGTAGAAAATCAAGGTCAATGAAGTTACCATATTTAGTTCCTTGCCAATACAGTAAGTGGCAAAAAAAAAAAAATCCAACAAGTACATATATAAAAATACAAGAAAAACACATGTAACATGCCAGGAACATGCCTTTTCTATCATTAGACCAACATCGGTGCTGATCCAGACGCCTGTCAACATCCACATTAACCCTTTGAACATCATTAGATCAGTACAATAATAGTGTAATTGTTCTCTGTATTTAGTTACATTATGAAAGTTTTTACTTTTACAAACCTTATCCTTTCATGAAAATGTGAATAACCTGAAAAACGTGAAAAATAAGTGCAATATTATGCCTCAACTTATCATTTATACAATTTGATCACAATGGATGTACAAAGGTACAAAATATTTAGTAATAGACACAATATTGTAGGAGTTTGGAACTAAAAAGAGTTTGACACACTTGACTATTAATATCTTCAGTATCATTTTTTGCACAAATTCAGCCTGTGGTTTTGGCCCACGGGCCGTATGTTTGATACCCATGCCGTATAGGATTTCCACTGGAAAACCTACACATCTCCACCTTATTCTTGTTGACGGTTAAGCCTTGTTGAGAGTCTATTTCCATGAGGGAACTAAGCCGACAGAGCCAACACGAATTGCAATCTATCGTGGCTGCAGGCCCCGACATACTTGATAAGTTTCACATGGAAAACTGTAACTATTAGAGGTACGCACACTAGCTCAATACAGCGAACGCACAATCTGTCCGCACATCTCTTTCCTGTGTGAGCAGTTTTTCAGCAGCTCCCCATACAATCACTGCGAGTTTGGGAAGCATCCCATTCCCCTGGCATGTATCATCATAATCATCAAAATGGAATAACAAAAAACAACAACCGCTATAGGGCATCTTTGCCGGCATCAAGTAATTGAAAAACAGTGTGGTGCATTGTCTGTGTTATGACTGCAGCTGGGCCAGAACACAGCGTTTCTTTCATTACATCATTAATGGCGAGTTTTTCCGAGTCAGTGCTGACTAATTTGAATAACAAGGTGCCTTAGTTAATCTTTCCTGCTTTTCACAAAATACTACGTGAACTTTGTTTGAATGTTTCATGCAGCCAATTAGCGGCGCTGTAGTCGTGTCTGTCATTTCTTTTTTTCCCTCAGGGAGCATTAAATACAAAAGAAATCCAGTGTAAAACAGCAGTGATGTGGTGTAAAGACTCAGCGTGACTTGTGAATGTGTTGCCTATTAGGACACCGAGGCCGACTTGATCTCTTTTCCATCGTCGTACCTATGTAGGTCATAAAACAGGAGCAGACATTACGCATATTCTAAAAATAAACAAGGCTATACAATGGAGTTTAATATGTAAAATACAGATGCAAAACAAGGCCGATGTGCCACTTTAACACAGGATAATTCAATAATATCTTCAAGTGCTGATAATGTGACACATTTTAGGCGGATCGTTATGTTTTAGACCTGATGAGCTAATTTTAATGATTAATGTAATAATGTAAAAAAAAAAAAAGTATGTTTAGTTCAAATAATCATCTGAGCTACGGTGAGATCTAAAACCACAAAATGATTTGTTTAATTCACTACTTTTAATCTATTAAATCACTTCACCTGTATACTAACATAATTAAACTTGTCATTTCAGTCAAATTAATGTAGGTCCTTATTTTGTTGATTGTTTTTTTAAATCTTTTTATGTAGAGTTTTGTTCATTTACTTGACTATTTTTGGTCATTTTTGTACGTTTCTTTGTTGAGTTATTGTTCAAAGCATTAATTTTTTTTCTTTCATTTTTATTCATTTCTGCAGATTGATGAATTTGCTGTTTTTATTACTTTTTTTCAATTTCGTTAATGTCATTGCTGGGTTTCTTCATTCATTCAAGGTTGTAAAATCCTGATCATTTTCTACAATCTAATAAATCCCCAGTGATGTAATCCTATGTATTATGTTATTACATTTAGAATAAACACTGTTGTACTTGGCATGAATAAGTTGATCATCTTTAATTGTGTTGAATATATGTATCTAGTACTTATTTATAAAACTGTTGTTGAGAAACTCCTTCTCATGTTCTTGTTACAATGATCCTCAAACTTGAGCAAACGACTGATTTCCATTAAAAGACACTTGTGTTTTAACTTGACTTGTACATCATATTTTAGTTTCTTTATGGTTGACGGTGGTTTATATCAGAGCCAAGCCTTTTATTTTTCATTCAGTCTGATTAGTAGGTCAAAAAAAGTGTTTTGAGAGCGAAACCTCATTTTGATCGACTCTTCTTTATGATTTTAAAAAAGAAAATAAGAAAAAATCTGCATTGTGTTCTTTATACCTACTCAACACTTCTGAACAAACTCAAGGCCCTCTAACATTCCAGTAAATAGAAACCATCCATTAATTAACTTTGAATGTGTAAGTGCTGCAGTAAGTTCCTACACTTTCAAATGACCTAGAACAAGAAAGGGCAGAAAAGAGCTGCATTACATTGTGACACAATTATTATTTCTAACTTATAATAATAATTTAATTTATAATTATTTTTTCTATATATTATATTATGTAATTAAAGGGACAGAAGTGAACATTGTGCTGAACTACCAGAACCCTGTATGAGTGGCCTGTATTGGTTCCACTGACCCCCGGCTTTTACTGGAGACCTGGTTTGGACCTGACTCATGTTTTTTATTTGAAGAAATACAGAACACAAAAACATTTTATAAGTACTACTGTATGTGTAAGTCATCCATCTACTACCTACCTGTCCATCCAAGTCAGCTTTGGAAAAACTGTGTTGATGGGCTAACAGCTGATGCTACATCCTTCGTCTATTGACACTGGGGGAAAAGCAGGGACTGAATTAAGTCAGTTAACCTTTGACCTTTACGCGTTATAAGACCAAACTCCTAACGCCCTGTGCTGTGATTAACCTACGCTTTTTATGTCCATCATCACTGTCAAAAAACCGGTCTGATTTTTATCTTCATCAGAATCACTTGAAGTCTGTCAATCATGTTCGTTTCCCCCATGAGAATGAATGAGGCTGGATCCAAAGGGGCGGGGCATGGAGAAACCATGTGACTCTGACATAAGAAACAAAGCATCTCGTTGTTTTTGCTGAAGCATTTGTGACAGATTTTTCACATTTTAACTCATGTAGTTTTGGACTGTTACACTAAATTAATGTTTTGATGTAAAAATAGGAAATAAATGAAGTAAGTATTTTATGTTGCTTTAATATAGTTTAAAACATATGACGGCGTATTAAGGCCACATAAGAAAATAAAAACACTTGTCACTACAGGAATAATGTCATCATATTTCGAGAATAAAGCCTTAATATTTCAAGAATAACATTGCAATTTAAAAACAGGCACGAAAAATATAATTTATGAGAATAAAGTCGTACCCACTCGCCACATAATGGAGAACTTGGAACATTTTGTGAGGTTGTACTTTCATTTGGGGTTTACAAACAGTGAAATACTGAGCCTGTTAACCCACGTTCAACACATTATCATTAGTCTAAGGACTTTGAAGTGGGTTTGCACACGTTTGGGTTTGTTTCGTTGTAAGAATCGAATGGATTTGGAGCAAATTTCCTCTTTTGTGCAGGAGGAACTGACTGGAAGTGGTCGGCTGCAGGGCTGGTGGTAAATTATGACTTTTTATCGCACTATTGCGAATTTATTTTAAAAATATTGTGACTTTGATCTCATAAAAATACGACATTATTTTTGTTAAATTATGAGTTTTTTTAAAACTCCGACTTTGTTCTCATAATATTACGGCTTTATTCTCGAAATATTACAACTTTATTCTCGTAGTGACAGGAGTTTTTATTTTTTCTATGTGGCCCTAATACATAAAAACACCCAAGAATTTTTGGAAAAAATATTCACCTAAGAACATTTGGCCAAATGTTATTACAGCAACGTTTAGGACATTTTATCACATTAATGTTCAGGTTATTGGATTTTTATCACGTTGATCAGGTTAAGTGTAAATTGTTTTCCATTTGCAGTGGATGTATTATATTGTTGGGAGCTCCAAACACTGCGTGCTTGTGTTAAAATGTTTAATTCTGTGGTGTTTGGACCTGTAAGTCACTGCCGATCATCAAAAGAGGAGTAAAAGCCAGACTGTGAGGAGGAAAAATGACTGGGTAAATTGTGTTTTGCTGACCCTGCTGCTCCCATTTTTTCTAATTCTAATATCTTTCTTCACCATCAAGATTGCTTTTCTTCCTTCTCTTCGGAGGATTGGTAACTTTGCCGGGAAGGCTGCCAACTCTCTGGAACTGATCATTCCATCTCCTGCAACTCTTCTGCATCTCATAAGCCCTGTGTTCCCCTCGCCTTCAGAGAGGGGACCCTTCTCTATTATTTCCTCATCTGATCTCCCATGATGCACTCCCGGTGCTCATCGCGGCTCAACCCCTCTTCTGTTAATCCTGCCTTTCATCTGGCGCTGGGGGACCTTTCAGCCTATGGTTCACTTATGATATCAATCAGCTGCACAGCAACCGACACAGCCTTATCCTCACACACACACACACACACACACACACACACACACACACACACACACACAGGTGATACTGTGAACTTTCTGCTGTTTCCTGATCATCACAAAGACAAGTAATACCTTCAGAGGAGAACGCTGTCAGCCTTGACTTTTAAATTATCAGGATCTGCTCGTACCCGAGTACACAGTGACATTGCCTAAGGTCAGCTCTGGTTCATATCTGTTGAGAATGAAAACTTCTGTCAAAGCAGCCTCCTCAAAAAAAAACAAACACATACACACTCACAACTCGACAAATGGAGTCTTTTATAAGTAGAACTGCTGCAGGTTGTGTTCCTTGGTGGCATCACACAATCCGGTCTGCTGGGACTGTTTATGTTCACAAATAATTCAATATTCACCAGATTCACAGATTGGTAGATCACTGCTGTAGCGTGGACTGGATTTTCACAAACACAGTGTTACAGATGAACAGTGCAATATACTGAGGGGATGTCAACCACACTGTGCAACATCAACTCTACCTGTCAGCTGGGCCGTATTCAGGGCAATACTGTTTAACATCACACTAGGGTAGTTTTTACCCCTCAGCCAACTCCGGGCTGAAGGGGTATCGTAATCGTTTTGTCGTCTGTCCATTCAACAATGTAATCGCATTATCTGAAGAATGCATTGAGATATCTGCACCAAATGTATACTGTGGATGCATCTCGTCATGGAGCAGAAGCCGACACTATATTTGGCCAAGGGGTATTAAAAGCACATTATGTTTTATTTTTAATTTTTTTATACTATTTTATTTTACCGACAAGTGTTTGAGCTGTGTGTTTTTTTGAGACCAGTGCGTTATCATTTAGTTTTTACATATAGAATCTGAACTGAACAAGACTGTATATCATACTGTTCATGTCTGACAGGCTTGTGCATTTAACATCTTATTTGTCTCTGACAGTTTTGCTCAATTACTCAGATATTGCATATTTATGTAAATGTGTATCGTCGCTGTTGGGCAGAAACCTCTTATGTCCAAAACAGTTAATTGTTAGAAAACTGGAAAAACAATGTATATTCCAAATACATGAATGGAGTTATGGTATGTAGTCACAAGCCATTTTCAACACTTTTCATTGGTTAAATATTTCTAAAACTGTCAGGGCAATAGAATTGTTTTATGACAGAAAAAAAAGAAAAATGGAATTACGAGGTTTCCGCCCAACAGCGATGATGTTTTTCTCTCAGTAATAGTAGTTTATATTTTTATGCTCAATCTCTTTTGTATGCCATTCTTAAATGCCACTTTGTTTTGTTTGTTTTAATTTCCTACTTAAATTATTCTATTTCTATTTTTATACATCTTAACCCCTAA
>JAPQRQ010000011.1:17994260-18008393 GCA_037367365.1 Apogon talboti | reverse complement strand
GTGTGTGTGCGTGTGTGTGTGCCATTTTCTTTTCTTGTTTTGGGGGGGGTGGGTTATGTTAATTTCATTTCACTATCAATCCTGTGGATCGTAATTTCATCCATCACACCAATGTTGAATGACAAAGAATCTTGCATCTTGTCCTGTTGAATGAAGGAATTCAAGATTCAAAGCAAAATGGATGTTGATATTGTTCTATTGCTGTTATATATGATATACTATATATACTTTGCTTTACAAGATTTCAAAATATTAAAAAAAAACATTTAAAAAAATCTTTCAAAAATGAAATTATTCTTTTTTGGGCCAAAATATAATACAAATGATTTTTTTTACATGTAAAAAGTACTGTAAAAACGTATTGATTTTAACAGGTCATTTTGACCCATTTATGCTTGAGTGTAGGGTTCAGACAGTCAGCCATTGAAGGGTTAAAGCAATAAAATGTATGATTTGCACAAGAAAAACACCTAAATATGTTTTTGCTGATGATCTTGCATTAACATGTTGCAATCCATGTAAGTTTACTGACACTAATGTGTAATTTCTACGGGGTCATATCAAGTTTGAGTGTTAATGGTGATGTTTGACTTTCCTCTTAGGTATTTTATTACAATAGTTTGACAGTAAATGTAAATATAAATCACTAAATGTCATGTGAATCCAACTTCAGCTGTAAATGTGATTTCTGAGTCATGTCATATTGGAATTTTCCATCATGCTGAGCTCCTTCATAACCTGAAGTACGACGTGTCTGTGATATTTAAGCAGAGCAGAGTAATTACAGCTGTATGAGACAGAGCATTCCACACTGTGACTCATAAATGCTAATTATTTACAGTTTTATGTATTCAGCACCCGCAGCAAAATGATGCACGTTTGCAAATCTGAAGTGCAGACATACTGCCGTCGTCAGGTTCCATTTCTAAATTACCCATACTTTGTGACTAAATGTATAAGTAATCACATGCCCCTCAGCATCAACTGCAAAAGACAAATATTATACCTTCTAAGTATCTGAATGTGAGGAGCGTCATTATGAAAATGATGCTGAACTTAATGGATCAAGACGACGCTAAAGGCTGGTGGTTCTCGACCCACTTCACCTCAGGACCAACATTTACCACCGTCATTAAGTTATGACCCACTTTTGGAGGATTCAAGCCAAGAAAACCAAAGAACAACATCCACACAGACCATCACTGAATTCAGACCTCATTACTCAGATGTTCACCTCATGCACATGACACATATTAAAAATAAACTCTATCCAAGCCTATATACATGATATACAGTATATCATCATACATTATTAATAATCATATGCACATTTTATAGATTGAATAATAATATATTATATATCAGTTTATTATTATTGGTAGTAGTAGTAGTAGTCGTAGTAGTAGTAGTAGTAGTAGTAGTAGTAGTAGTATTGACACATTTTAATGAAGTTACGGTTTGTGTTATGTTGGAGAAATTCCAGTGTGATGACTGAGAAGCAGATGAGGTGAAAAATTTTTATCCTCATATCATAATTGTCTAACTGATCCACTATATGAACAAAAGTCTGTGGACACGTTGAACCCAGGTGTTTATTTTCTCACAGGGGTCTGGGATACAAACAGTATAGTTTTATATTGAGACACATATCATAAATATTGATGTTTCTATGTCCATTTCCTCCAACTATGAAAAACTTCCTGTGGCTGCTGTCGATTCCAGTCAGGTTTCCCTGTGGCTCCATCTTTAAAGGGGAACTCCATTTGTATGTGTGTTGAATGACATGTGATTAATGCATAATAATATGGTCTGTGACGCGTCCGACAGCGTCCTGTCTGAACAGCTGAGCATCCATCCACGCCTGCAACATAAACATCAATCCCATTCATTATTCACACAGACCCCGTCCACGGGTTTCTGAGGAAAACTTAAGTACGTACGGATCAGAGCGTTGACTTCGCACAAGGGCAGTTGTCGTTGATATCTTTGTAATTTAATTTATTCTGACTAGTCACTCTGCAGATTGGATGTGACAGTGATGACCTTAGAATCTGTCTATGGAAACCACATCGCATCCCAAATACCTCCAAGGTCACGGTGTCACCTGCACTCCAGCGCCGTTACGTTTTCAGTTGATAAAGGTAAGTTTTCAATATTAAACACTTGTCACTCAATTTTTTTTAAACATCAATTTCCTGTGGCAGTGACAAAGTGTTTGATTTGCTAATTTGCCTTTGAATTGCAAATGGGGTCTCCTCAGAGCTTTCCCTGCGCCACCGTTCAATTTAGCTCCTTTTTGTGTGACTTTTGGGGAGGTCAGCACCAACAATACCCCCATCCCTCGGTGGAATCCTCTGACCCGATAAGACACACAACATAAAATCCAACACAACGCTATCAGCGGCGGCGGCATGCACGCTGAAAGCCTGGAAATCATGTTGTGAAAGGATAAGCAGGGAAGGGAGCTGGGGCCTGGTCAAAACTCCCACAGATGAAAATGTTTGGATTCGTTTGCATATGCAATAATCTGGAAATATTGTACAGTACAATAGAGGGAATTAACTGGGAGCAGGAGCGCACTCTGCATGCTACTGTATTTTTGTTCCAGTGTTGGTACTTGGGGATGTAAATGCTCGGAAGAGTGAACAACTGACTGTCTATTGCAGCTAAAAACCACAACAAATGACCTTATACTCCTAAAGTGTATTATGATTAACCCTTTACAGGGTAGTCATAGAAATACTCTGAAACTCACAATTTCAACCTCAGTGTGTGACCTGGAAATGCACACTAAAGACCTTTCTGTTACTCTTGCTGTATCGCAAATTAAGTACTTTTATCAGGACCTTACATACCGTACACTCCACTTAATTGTGCAGTGTGAACATTTTGCAGGTTAGGGTCTCATAAATGAACCGACAATGGCATGTTTGGTTAATTTATGTTAATTTTCTTGATTGATTTGTTGTTTTTTGTTGTACAGAATAACTCACAAATGAAACGAGGAGACAACTTTTGTGAAATTACTAAAAAAATTGTATTTATGTAGAAAATCAAGATCCGTTATCATATTTGGTCCCTTGCCTGTATGTGGCAAATAAATAAATAAATACTAGAAAAACACATGTGAAGAACATGTATTTTAGAACATTACAACATCATAGGTGCTGATCCAGACACCTGTCAACATCCACATTATCAGGTTCAGGTCCATGTTTATTCAGTCATCATCCATTATACAGGAAACACTGAGGTTGATTTTAATTCAACCGAATGAATTCTGTTGAGACTGAACAGGTTTAGGCAGAAGCTAAACGCTCATACATGCCTTGCTGACATTCAAATCCAAATCAGTTTTATTGTACCAATCCAAATAGCAAAAATCACACCTGCTTGTATCCCCCCAAAATATCTTTCCAAACCAATGTTTTGAAAACCATGAATGAATTTCACATTTATATTATATATTTATGTATAATTTAATAGTTGCTGTAGTTGCTGTCAGGGTTAAACCTCAATCACTGCTGTAAAAAGAACAGACTTCTCTTCTGGTTTATGACTACACAAGTACATATATGGCCAATTACCTGCACTCAGTAGAAAAACAGCAGAGGGGCCAAGCTGATCCCAGTTCAGCAATTTGACCTGGCGATAAATAACGCTGCATAACACACTGTGTCAATGCCACTCAGCTGCTGCACCAATTCAGACGCTAAAGAAGATGAGCCTGGTTATTATATCTGCAGATAACTACGGCAATTTGTAAAATCTAAAAACGTTTTCAATAGATTGTTGATTGTTAAAATTGAGATGAGGAAATAAAGTGGTGCCAACCACACCTTCTATAATGTAGAATGATGATGATGTGTTTTTGATGGTCCTGTTGTGACGCAGCTTTGATGGGTGAGTCATTCTGCATCAATGAGCAGTAACACATATGGAGTTAAATCAGATGTTTGGTGGTGACAATGACAAATGTCATGGTATAGTTTTATATTGGAATAATTATCCTATTGATTATTAATACTGATGTTTCTATGTCCAATCGTCATCAACAGGACATCTTACAGCTGTAGACATGATGTGTCCCAATATTTATGTCCATATAGTTTAGAAACATCAATATTTACTACCAATGGCGTGATATTTATCCGAATATAAAACTATATTATGACATTTGTCATTATGGTTTTGTATCTGAGACCCCTGTTAGAAAAGAAACACCTGGATTCAATGTGTCCACAGACTTTTGTCCACATAGTATCCTTGTGCATAGATCACCTCATCTAACTGGTTATTATGGTTTATTAACTCATCTTTGGGTGATTTTTGGGTGGTTTTTAGGTGGTTTTTCAGTGATCACAAAAGAGCACAAAAAATAGTTTAGAAATTTAGAGGTAGAACATTTAAACATGTCCCAGTACTTTTTAACATATAATGTATGACTTGGGTAATTATGCTATGACACTAACGATATACCAGTGTCATTGTCTACAAATAGGTAATGGTGTCCAACCCACTAAATCATAGAGAATGCAGTGGTTACAGATGGATTTTACATTTGAGATGAAACGTAAAGAAGCATGACCCACTGAGTGGAGGTAGCTGTGTGTCTGTACAGTATATCACCATAAACAATCACACACAGAAAGGTGGATTCCACAAGCTTTTTTTCATTTTAGAATCTGTATATTGACATAAGTGTTGCGTAGTATTACCATGGCAACACAGATTGATGTGGTTCCAGCTTTTAAGAGGCTCAACAACAAGTGGCTCATACTGTTATACCTGAGATATATATGTTAAGACGGAGGGCTGACAGCATACTAACTAAAGAACAGATGAGACAATGTTAAATGAACTTCACTGATGAATGAAAACATCCTCCGTTTTTAAAGTTCTAACTGAAGTCAGTGATGAGTCCCAAAACGATTCATGGCCCATATTTTTAAATGACCTACAGTGACCTCCGTCCTGTCCACTTCTCATTTAGTCTCTGCTGCAGGAAAATACAGAAAACAGAAACGAGTAAAAGACAGGCAGAGTTTCTCCTGAATGTATTTTAGCAGCTGAAATGAACAATATATGTATTCTTGAATCTGAAGACCTGCACTATGGAACAGCTGCAGCAGATGTTTTCAGGCGAACTTTGTTTTTATGTTAAGTCGAGTCTCTGAACGTAGACCTTCCTGCTTCAATAAACACTGTAAAAGGAGGAAACAGCTGAATATGATGAGCTGATTACCATAGAACATGTCACCGGATTCAAGAACAAAACAGTAAACAGATTCAACACGCCCTGTTCTCAGCTCAGCCAGGTCACAGGGAGCATTAACTCAACTCAAGGTCATGTGGATGTTTGTTGAAAACTTTGCTGAAAAGCAGAAAATTCAACCTTAACCATCCTGTTTTCAGATACTTCATAGTTTGACTCCAACTGTTTACCATCAGTTCAGAACAGATACAGAATTCACCTGTTTTAATGTGAAGATCTAAGGTCAAGAGAAGCTGAAAACTTACTTTGTATACTTTCTGATTCACGCCCACAGAGATCAGATTTAGTATTATTTAGTTTGCAACAAAGTAAGATGGTACACAACTGCAGGTTAAAGTTCATAACTACATATTTTAGATTAAAAAAGCAATTCATTTAAACAGACGTATTAGCCTGGCAATCTGTAAAATACCATAATTGTAAAATTCTGAATTTATGTTCAAGTTCTGCTATTTAGTGACATGATCTCTACAGTCACCATAAAAAAGGACGGATATGAACTCACTAAGGGACATTAATGCAACAAAAATAGTGAGACTGCTTTTCATTTAGCAGCAAAACAAAATGTTACACAAACTCTGTGGGTTTAAGCAGATCTGAGAACTGAACACTTTAAAGCAGAAAAATCACTATAAACTGAACGTTAAAGTTCCAAACTCATCGCTTAGTTTAACACTTGATATAAAATACCATAATTCCACTAACCAATGGCCCATCTAAAGAGAAACTCTGCAGATTCAGTATTATTCATTCAGCAGCAAAACAAGACAAGCATTTTAGTGTGGACAGACACTATATAATTAAATAGAAACATTAGCCTAGTGATGTAAATACTAACTCTCTAATGGTGTATATACAGTACTACATTGATACTTGTACAATCTGAAATTAATGTTATTAATGATAGAATTTATTTAGTGAAGTGACCTGTACAATGACTACACAGATAATCCTCCACCTGTTCATTAGTGCTACAGAGCCATAAAATACCATAATTAGACCAATAAAAAGTAAATATGACATGATTCCCTATGACAAGTACTTTCGCATCTCACTGTAATTTTACACAGTATGTTAAATAAGTATTCCTAGTATCTTTACCCTCCGTCCACTGCAGTTTTTTAGTGTTTCGACTCTTCCCAGACTGAAGTAGTATATTTGTGTTAGTCTACAAGGCCAGTGGCCACGGTTGGAGATGTAAACCATCTTTAAAAGTTGTCCTTTAAGGGACAACCTTGGTTCTTATCTATTTTGTATGTTTTTTTTCTTTGATTCCTGAAAGACTCCATTTTCTTCTGACAGTTTGTGTCTGAAGGACACGCCTGTCCTGGCCCAGGTGTTCAATGCTCCAGCTACTGGCCCACTTGGCCTTTGTATGTTTTTTTCAGCTTTTACACAGAGAATATAAAGTAAATGAATACGCACAGATGCTAATAACCCGACACAACCTCACATAATGGTCCCATGTTGCTCATATACTTGCCATCGTCTTCCCTGCATATCAAGAATCAATTTCAATAGCACAGCAATGAACATTACCTGGCCCTGAATGTGATATGATTACTGCATCAATTACCAGTTGTGTTTGCCGGCGCCCTTGGTCATATTGATGTTCTTAAATTGAGCCGTATGTGGATGAAGGACTCGGCTGCTCCACACTCCTTGTATTCTGACGGAGTAACCTGCCTCGCCTCTGAGTACAGCTCTGCCTGAGTATTCAGCAAGGGATCTGCATGTCATAATGGGATATCATTACTTCACTAGCCTCATTACAAGGTCCTCATCTACTGCAGCTCCGGCGTACTGTTAATTATTACAGAGGACGACGGCTGAAAGGGCCAGTCTAACGCAAAATGCCATTTTGATTGGATTTTGCTCGTTTCATCTAATTAGGGACTTAGTAATTGCTTGTTTGGACGTCAACAGGACAATGTGTAGAGACAAGCAGCGCTTATACATGCTCGCTTTCTAATCCTTCATTTGTTCTGGTCAAAGGCAGCGACCGTACATACAGTATTTAAGAGGAGATGTGTGTTTGTTAGTGTTTCTGACAGTGTTGGAATGTGTACCATGATGCCTCTGAGGCAAAGCAGACTGATAGACGCCAGCTATAGAGATGTTCAGTACAATAATTAACAAATCTTTACATAGTAACCGTCGGCAGTTGCGAAGTTTCAGCTTAAGAAGTCCCCTCGGCAGTTTGAGAAAGCACAGCTGCTTGGCTCTGATAGTGGTACTCCCCATTGAAAAACTGATCTAAAACATGCACTTTAAAATGTTTTACAGAGTAAAAAAAAAATCCAGTAATATTCAGAATAATGTGATTAGTAGCAGATACATCAGGCTGAATAAATGCAGGCACAAAGTAAGACAAAAGACAAGTGGGTTTGTACCAATTTTCCTCCTCCATATTAAATATTTATGTCCAATGACAACGAAAAATGACTCCAGACTGGTCCAAAATCTGAGGCAAACCACAGTTGTTGTCCAACCTGTGGACACCATGGATAATACAGGACGTAGCAGATGCAAAGGCCTTAACCTGTCATGACTGTACCTTCAGTGTTGGTTGTGGATGTGTATTCATTACATGATAACGCTGGTGCCATTCCGTCTCCCAAAGGCATCAGTGCAGACCGTAATCTACTGCAGGACTGATTTATTCACCTGGGTTTGATGTTTCAGGTGGGACTTCATTAGACAAACACATGACAAACGTGAACAAAATGGGGTGAGACGCCATCGATTAACAATCAAATTTTTTGTGACATTATGGCGTTTACATGTGGATGAGAAGAACAAATGTAAAGAAAAATACCTGTTTTGTAAAATATCTGCATTTGTGTGGAGAAGGCATAAAACTAACAGGCCTTTACTCTAGCATCCTTTAATTTTAGATGTTAAACAACTCACAAAGAAAAGTAAAAAAGTCTAAATAAATATTCCAACATGCCAAACCAACAACAAAAAGCAAAAAGACAACATCCAGTTAAACAGTGTGGAGAAACCTGTTGAACTACGCCATGATGCAGTTTACAAAATCACAAAACTAAATACGAAAAAAAAATGCAAAATGCAAATGGTGACAGTGATTTAACTGCAAAACTGCAGATACATGTACCTGATGTCCAAACAACATTTTCAGAAAAGTGAAAAACTAGAGCAAATACTTTGAAAATTACAGCTAAAGAAGAAAAAAAAAGGAAAGTAAGGCAAACTAAAATTCCTCATAATTCAAATAACCATTTATGGACTTGTAAGGCAACTAAAATAAATCTAATGCTAGATTAAATAAGTTGTATATTCGTATGAATGAATACAAACATGTCCAACACAACATCAGATGTTTTCCATCTTGTGTTTAATGTGTCATGTTACAGACTTCATTTCCATCCCACTGTGATATAAATAAAACGTAACTTTACTTCACGTTAGGCCTTTACGTCTGCATTTCCTGCCATCTGTCATCTGAGACAAATGAAAAACTAACATGTATTTTAATTGTATCTCATCTGAAGTAAACATCCTGACATGTTGGCTCTGTGTAACTTAGTCAACTTACTTTTATATGGATGTCATACAACAGACCAATGTTTGACAAATACATGGATGTGAACAGACACTCCGGGGTGTCGTATATGTAGATGTCTGAAAAGCTGATATATATTCATTTTAACCACATGAGATTAATGTCACCTTTTGGACCAACAAAGCATCTATGAAAATCTCAGACATATTCCCAATAGGAAATTAAATCAAAACATGTGAATGGATCGATCCACTTTTAAATGCACACAACTACTGAACTAAAACTAGGCTTTAACTCTTGTAACTGTTAGTTATTGTAGTAATTCTCTCTTAAAACATATTCTATCTCTTTGGCTTTTAACTCAGTTTGAGAGGTTGTCTTTCATTGATTTTAATGCATAATAACTTATTGTTTTTATTAATTCTTTTATGTGTTGTATTTGTTCGTATGTCTGTGTTTCACTGTGGTGGACTGTGCTGTTCTTAAAGTGCTTTATAAATAAAGTTGAGTTGTTTTACAGCAGCAGTGATCATAGACAGTAGAGGATACAGATGAATCACTGGTGCCTTTTGAGAACTGTTTTTATTCTGTAATGATAAAAATGTTGCTTTGTTGCAGTGGAACGATGCTCTGACTTTCAGTTTTGGGGAAATTTAGGTTCTTTGTGTGAACTATGATTTACTGCGGGTAAAATCAGACAGATACGTGAGACACACACATGTGTCCAGCAGCAGAAATCGATAAAATATAGAGAAAAATACCAAAGCAACCCTGTACAGTGAAAGGAGACATTTTGTAGAATAACAGCTGTGTGCACAGCCTTTTCAGTTCAGATACAGACATCTTTTTCTGTCTCTTTTATAACAATACTTGGACATTTTACATGGATTCCAGTGTACAGACATGGGATTTTTTTTTTTTTTTTTTTAAACACGTGTTTGCATGTTCTACATCCTTAACCCATAAAGACCCAGTGATACTTTTGTGGCAGTTCCCTATTTTTAACCTTTTTTAAGTGATTTATCAAGATTTATTCTAACATTACGCTCTGTATTTCGTATTCTTAAGTGAAAATCAGGTGTTTTCCCATATTTAATTTATTGATCATGTACATGTTCATAAAAGCTCAGATTAAACTTCAGGGTTATTATTTCAAAAACAGAGAAAACTTTTTTTTTTCTGTAAAATATATAAAAAATATATTTGTTCATTTTGTTGCTTGTTTTATTCTTTTTTTAATTTCATTTTTAATTTTTTTCCGTGTTATTTATTATTTTGTACATTTTTTAAAATAATTTTTTGTTCATTTTATTTATTATTTAATATAAATAAAACCAAGTGTGTCCGTCCACCGTCATTGATCTAGCTTATCTATTTTAAATTATCTTGGCATTCAATGTGGACGGCTAAGTAAGATTTTCCTTGTACATGGAAACCTGTGTGTTTACTGTACACATGACAATAAAAGGCTTTGAATCTTGAATCTTTGAAGTACCATGGTATATTGCGAAGTATTGTATTGTGATGCTAGTATTGTGATTTCTTTAGTATTTGTGCATATTTCTGGTGTAATAAAATTTTTCCAGGAAACAATCTTTAAAAGAAAAGAAACACAAACAAAAACTATTGCCCTGTTAACAGTATCATGGTATATCGCAATATATCGTATCATGATGCTAGTATTGTGATTTGTTTAGTATTTGTGAAAATTTCTGGTGTAATTAAATTTTTTCAGGAAATAATCTTTAAAAAAAGAAACAAAAACCAAAAAAAAATCACCTTGTTAACAGTATCGTGGTATATCGCAATATACCGTATCATGACGCTAGTATTGTGGTTTGTTTAGTATTTGTGCATATTTTTAATGTAACTGAATTTTTCCAGGAAATAAACTTTTAAAAAAGAAACAAAACAAAAACATATTGTTAACAGTACTGTGATATATTGGGATATATCGTGTCGTCGTATTGTGATATGTGTCGTATGGCCAGATTCTTGCCAATACACACCCCTCTCTGCTGCATTCACATGCACAGGCCGTGGCACAGCAGCACACAATCAGGTCAGGGTGTTTGAATGGAGAACCCACAGGCTGCTGTGCTGTTTGAGCTCAGTCTTAGTCTGGTCTGGCTTTGAAGTGGATACAGACAGTTGGATGTTGGAGGAGCTGTGCACTCCTTTGGCTGAGGAGAAGCTCACAGAAACATCAGTGGGCTGAGGCTTGACATGGTCATGCAAGCACAAGCTAACACGTACTCACACATACTGTAAATACAGGGGCTGCAGAAGAACAGGGAGGGAAAGGGAAAAAAAACTTTCCAACAGAGGAGAAGAAACCCAAAACTCATAGTGTAAACAAAAACCACACGAGTCTGAGATACAAGTGGAGGAAGGTCCTGACCTCATCAGTCAGAGAAAGCCCGGAGGTGGAGCAGGTGGTTTCTATTAGGTCCAAACAGCCAAAGCCCAGTAGAGGCACTTTCACTGAAAAGAGCCTGAAGGTTGGAGTGAGGAACACCGGAGCAGGAGTAAAGTGTTTTTCAGGTGACGGCTGAGGGGCGGAGGGGGGGGTGGAGGGGCTGGGGTGGTGTTGGAGGACGACCAGTTTGATGTAGACAACAGGGAATATGAAGACAGGACCAGTACAGCAGAAAAACGCCACTACGGTCAGTGGCTTCAGGGTCATAAATGGGCGGCAAACAGTGGAGCGGCGCTAAATGACTGTTTAAAGCAAGGATGAAGACAGTGAGGTTAACCCTTAAAGACCCAGTACTACTTTTGTGGCAGTTCCCTTAAGAAACTTCACTGAAGAAAGGTCAAATATAAAAATAAATGTATTTGTAGCACCGTGGATTGTAATATTATCCTCTGTATTTTGCATTTTTCAGTGTAAATTATGTATTTTCCTATATTTGATTCACTGATCATGTAGATTTTCATTAAAGTTCAGATTAAAGTTGAGTTATTATATCAGAAACAGAGGAAGCTGAAGAATGAGTGACATTCAGTAAAACCTATCATTAACTGAACATAAACCACACATCTCCATCCACTGTCAGTGATCAAATTACATGGGTTTATTATTTTTTATTCTATTTTGTTCAGTTTGTGGCTTATTTTGTTCTTTTTGCTTATTATTTTTGTTAACTTTGTTCATTTTATTGATCACTTTGACTGTTTGTGTTCATTTTGTTGCTTATTCTATCTTTTTTACTTCATTTTACAACTTTTTTGGTTATTTTTTCCACATTATTTAGTATTTTTGTTGATTTTCTTGCGTTTTTATTATATAAACCCCAGTGTGTCCATCCACTGTCATTGATCCAAGTCCATGGGTTTTACTGGTGAATCAATGTTGTAGAAGATGACAGTGTTTCCATGGTAACTACGGCGCCTCTGAACGTCCAAATGGTTCATATCTGATGGCCATGAAAAGATGAATAACTGTATTTACACCAATTATTGACATGTATTGATAGGATTAGTGGATCAACGGGTAATAAACAGTTTAGATCAGTAGATGGTTTAGGTCACTGGGTGATGTTTGGGTCTTTAAGGGTTAAATATTCAGGGGCATGAAGCCTTACAGGTACAAAAACAACGCAAACAGCAACCTGAATTAACAGACAAATGTGAGTATCCTACATTTGTATCCTACAGACAGGTTAATACCTTATAAGTAACTCATTATGTGTTTATCAAGGTACTGCCTTATAAGATCAGAGCTACATAAATTAGTGTGAACACATCCTAAGTCAGAGCATCATATTTAAACACATTAGCAGCATAACGGTCATGTTTCATCATGTGACCTGGTCCCAAAGGTGTTCAGATGATCCATGGGTCCAGTTTAGTTATATTTAGGGGTTATAAAAAGGACCAGGTTTATGGTTTTCATAAAAGTATGAGGATGGGCTAGGACAAATGGTCAACAGGACATGAACCCTAACACCAGTGTTCCATGTCGTCCGTTTCCTACACATGATGACTTGTACTGACACTAGTCTGATTTACTCTGCTGGAATCAGGCTCATTTTCCCATTACACTGTGGTGGAGGTATCTGATGTGATCATTCATTATCTCGTTGTTGGGTTAAAACAGTGTGTGTATGTACTGTATATGTGTGACAGAATGTATGTATGAAAAATGTATATGAATAACATACACAACAGCGGTTTTACACAATTTGGCAGTAGCTCCAGAGTGCAAAATGGCAGGAATCGGGAGTAAATTAAACCAGCGCAACACATGAAATGACGTATTTACAAAATCAATGCCATCGATAATGTTGATGACTCATTACAGCCCTGATTATATGACAAATGACAGCGCCAAGCCCACAGTCACATCCTTATTTAAACCTTTACTCACATTTCAGGTTTAGTAAAGGCTTTTACATCTACTGAAGTGAATACTAATCCTTTTTCCTGTGTATTTCGACCACAAAGAAAATGTTAATGGGAATAAATACGCCTCTGAGAATATTTTCTGACCATACATCTAAACATGATAGAAACAAAAACAGGGTGAAACCCATTCATTTAATTCTTACAATCACAAATATTTGCCATTTGTTGCTGGAAGAAATCTCTTAACACACTCTAAAAATGTTTTGTGATGCTATGACTTTTACTCTGGTGCCATTAAGTATTTATACAACCCAGTATTTAGCATCTCCCAGTGCAAGACCACAATGCAAACTGCAGTCTCTTATAGTCCTCCTGTTGCAGCATTAATGGAAAACAGAGAGCATTCAGTGTTTCTGCTGCTGGACAGTAAACTCCGCTGTCGTTTGTTAGTAAAGTACTGGTGACAGGAGTTAAAGGCATAATGAAGCTGGTTTAGTTTTGACAGATCTATACACACCTTGGATTACCCCCATGTTATGAGTGGATTCATCCTTACTCCAAACATATTTACTGTAAGTCGACCGGTTGAAATGAGCATCCCACCCACTCGCTGCTCAAACCAATCAAGCTAATCGCACGCTTAATGCTTGTGAGGGTATTTCTGACTCAGATTGCTGCTCAGCTCTAATGAAGATACACGTCGCATTGAAAACCTTGTCACCGCACCCAATAAATAATAATGACATAATGCACCGTTTCCAGTTTCCTTCGAGGTTTAATTAGGCAAAGGCTTTAATCGACACTTTGGATAATACTTCATCAACGAGGGCTGCAATTTGACAAACAGGAAATCACCTCCGATCCAATCAAAAATCAAGTAGACTATTCACCAATCTACAGTTTATAAATAAATCTGCACTGGATTCATCTCAACTTCTGCTTTTATACAACTACGAGGAAACTATTAGAACTTTTATTC
>JAPQRQ010000011.1:17919902-17932851 GCA_037367365.1 Apogon talboti | reverse complement strand
GCTGACTCAATAAAAAACAACCAACAACACAACCAGCATTTAATAAAGCTGGACTCTCAAAACCAGCATTATGCAGACGCATGCGCACGGGCCCGCTGTGGAGACCCGGTGCGCGAGACCACCACCAGAACCACCAGAACCACCACCTCAATAAAACCAGGTCCTACTATGAGATGTTCTGCTGCGTTTTGACCGCGTAGAGTTCAACGTCGTCTCCTGGTCAAAACAGAATCAATTTAAGACACTTTATCCACATATTAACGTTCATTAAACCGCTATAAAACAGTTTAATTAATTCATTTAATTAATTTCATAGTTACCGAAACACGCCGAACCTCTCTCTGAAGTTTCTCCTCTTCATTAAAGCCAACGTCACCTCCTGGACATACGAGAATGAATTTAAGACGTTTTATTCAGATATTAATGTTGTTAAAAACATATACAACCGTGTAATTCATTACCTTTCTGTCCGCCGCGCGCGCTCCATCCTCTGTGGCTCCTCGCGCTGCTGTTTCCAAGTTCAGTTCGTTCAGTCAAACTTGGCCCTTTTACGCACAGTAACTTTTGTAGAAACACGCCGAACTTTTCTTCTAAACTTTCTCCTCTTCATTAGGTTCAACGTCTCCTCCTGGTAGAATAGAATAAATTTAAGACACTTTATCCACATATTAGCCTTCATTAAACCGCTATTAAACAGTTTACTTCATTACCTTTCCGTCCGCGGCTCGCGCTCCATCCTCTGTGGCTCCAGTAACTTCTTCAGAAACACGCTGAACTTCTTTCTGAAGTTTCTCCTCTTCATTAAAGCCAACGTCACCTCCTGGACATACGAGAATGAATTTAAGACGTTTTATTCAGATATTAATGTTGTTAAAAACATATACAACCGTGTAATTCATTACCTTTCTGTCCGCCGCGCGCGCTCCATCCTCTGTGGCTCCTCGCGCTGCTGTTTCCAAGTTCAGTTCGTTCAGTCAAACTTGGCCCTTTTACGCACAGTAACTTTTGTAGAAACACGCCGAACTTTTCTTTTTCGGCGTTTCTCCTCTTCATTAGGTTCAATGTCTCCTCCTGGTAGAATAGAATAAATTTAAGACACTTTATCCACATCTTAGCCTTAATTAAACCGCTATAAAACAGTTTACTTCATTACCTTTCTGTCCGCCGCGCGCGCTCCATCCTCTGTGGCTCCAGTAACTTCTTCAGAAACACGCCGAACTTTTCTGTAAAGTTTCTCCTCCTCAGTAAGTCAAAAATTATGTAATAACGCTGAATAAAGTGTTGAAGAGCCGGGTTTCCCGCGCGGCTGGTTCAAACTGGTTTAAAGGGCTGACGAGTGTCATCTGTGCGAGTGACGTCACCAGCATGCGCATGCACGAGAAGACGTTCCGCTAAAGGAGAGTTAATGGACAAAGAAAAAAAATCCTACAGCTCGATAATTTTAAAAAGAAAATTATGCATTCCATCTTGTTCTGATACAGTTAATTATAAATACAATCATCAAAAAAAAAAATCTAAATTTACTTACCTAATATACACGTATGTACATATGTACTGTATGTACGTATGTATGTATGTATGTACTGTATGTACTGTATGTACGTATGTATGTATGTATGTATATGTGTATGTGTGTATAGGTACAGTGCTGTGATGGCGAAGTGTAGCAGCGGGGGCATCAACATTGGCATCAACACTGATGACATTATATTTAGATAAATTGTACTTTTCATCAGATTTTGTTATTATCATTTATTTATTTATTTACTTATTTATTGTTACTGTGTTTTTTACCCCCATTTTCCTCCATTTTTCCTCTTTCTCTCGCTCTCTTTTTCCTTTGTCTTCTCCTAACTTATTTTCAGTTAATTAATGATTATCTTTGGTCATACCCCTGACTTTTTGAGAAGCCCACATCACAACATTCACACCACATACACAGCCCACACACTTCACCACACAAAATATTTACACAACCAAGACAGGACATTGATCTGTACTACCTGGCCAGTCATACATTTTGTTTCTTTTGTACATTACATGCCGTATACATCCCCCTCCATCCCCCCACATTATGATGAATTAATATAAATATCATATATTATTGTACATAAGTTTTCTTGTCACTTGGTGTTGCTCAAATAAAGGTAAAAAAAATACATTCATTTTTCCTAATGTTCAAATTAAACTTCCTCATTTAACAACTGGAGAATTGAACATTACAGATAAAAAAAATATGATGACAAATATTTAAATACAGTATTTAAAAATCATCTATATTGTGATTATAATAAAAAAGTAAAATATAGAATAGACAATTGAACAGTATCTGAAAAACACTGGAAATTTATAAAATGGCCAGTCGCAGCCAAAGTGAAGGAAATGCAATTTAAAATGATCAATAATTATGATCCATGGGCTGAGACTCTGAGGGGTAGTTTTGGTTTTGATGTCGAACCATGTGACTTTTGTCATGAGGATCCAGAAACAATTGAACATTTGTTCTTTTCTGGCCAAGTGGTTAAGAAGTTCTGTCAAGATGTGTATAACTGGATACAAAATAAACATAGGGATCTTAAACAATTTACAATTAAAGATGTCATGTTATAGAAATAATCTGAACAGAGATACAACACTTTGGATTAACGTCAGTCTCATTATGGGTAAATACCACATACACAAAAACAAATGGAAGAAACAACTGACAGACTTCAACTGTCTCAAAAACAAACTAAATATATCTTTCTTCTCCATGAATCTTTTAAAAAACTCTCATCCGACTGCGGAGACAATTTGTGCAGCAGCTGAAATGTATTTATTATTTTAATGCCTGTTTTTTTGGACTCCTAGTCCCATGTATATCATTATGAATATTATATCATTATTTTAATGACTTGAATTTTTTTGTAAATGCTGATGTGTGTAATGTCTTGCCATTTCCTGTTGTCTCTATGAGAAATTGTATTTTTTTGCAGTAATAATAATAATAATAATAATAATAATAATAATAATAATAATAATAATAAAATGAATAAAGAAAAAAGGAAGGCAGATTATTTTTCTTTGGACTTCTGCTCTTTTTAAGAAAAGAAAATTGATTTTTAAAAAAAGAGATGCTATTTCTCACTGAAATATAGTAATTTTTATGAAATAGGTGCAAAATCAGAAGCAGTAGAAATTAAACTAAAGCTTTAAGAAGGATTATTGGATGTATCTATGATGCTCCCACACTAATTTTACACGTATTTTTCTCAGATGGTGCTGTTACGGCCACTGTACTTATTTTAATAAATTTAAGTGTTATTTCTATTAATTTGTTCTTAATTTTTTAGCTCCAGTGTAAACATATGATATGATGGGAATTAGGATTTTTAATTGATGATGCTCAAACATGATGCTTTTATTCAGGTTTTATCCAGGTTTAGTCCTGCCCTATGGGACATTATTTCACAAAATAATTTATACATGTGACGTTTGTCACTTTATCAGATAATTTTAAAGTAAAAAAAAACTATTTGGTGTAAAACTGTTAAGATATCAAACTGAAACACGTAAATATAAAGACTACACTACACATCACTTCCTATATTGTGCAATAAACCCACAAAATGTGAAATTATGTGCAATAAATTGTGCAATAACCTTCTATTCTTGCAACAACAATGCAACATTTATTCAATGTTTATCAAAATATAAATGCACTATATTCATATTGACTTGTGTTCATAGATATAATGCTGTTAACATTGCTAATGTTGTGTCTATAATATTTTGTCCATTTTAAAATTTTTATTCTACTTTTATTCTTTTCTTAACCATTATTTAGTTCCTGTTAGCTCTGTGGGTTTATTTCACTGATGTCACATATAATTATCTCAGATGGTGCTGATACTGTAACTGTAATTATCGAATTAAATAAATATGATAAAGCCAAGTGTTATTTTCATTATTAATCAGTTTTATATTTTAGTCTCCAGTGTGAAAGATGTGACTATATTTAGGATTTGTAATTATATTAATGAAATATGATGCTAAAAATGATGTTTTTATTCAGGTTTTTTTTTCCCTCCTACGGGGGCTTATTTCATAAAACAACTGACACATATGATGTTTTTCTCTTTAATAGATAATTAAAGTATGAGTCTGAAACACATAAATATAAAGAGTGCACACCTGTTCAGAGCCTGGAGATGTTTCTGCAGCTTCATGGAGACCAGAGCGGAGGGATTTCCACCTGTTAAAACACCTTTTCACCTCGGTTTCTGAAACGTGTGGAGGTGACGCTGGTGTTGGTGTCAGTGACATGAATCCGTTCAGACCACTGATGTCATCTTTACCAACAAATGGGACTGGAATTAAGGTGTCGAATTATCTGGAGCAACTGTCAAACTGTCACTGTCTCATAAAACCATCATTTGGTTGATGTTGAAGCTCATCTGGTTGGTTTTAGCTCATTCACTTCTCCCATAATCCTCCATTCACACAGATCAGACTCTAGTGTCGGTACAGCTTTAGTCGGTATACTTTTAGTTTCTCTAATATCCATCCATCTCAATTCTGCATTTTTTTGTGACTGTGTTGCTATGAGAACCAGGTTAAATATGAACAGATATTAATATTTATTTCATCTGTTTCTTTCCCACCTAATTGGTGTTAATTTTCTCCTATTTATCAAGTTCCAAAGCTTATAAATGAAAAACCACAAGGACTAAATTAATCAATGACACCTCATTTGGAAGGTAATAACTGTAGTATGTGGATAAAATAAAACCTGACCTACAATAGATTAAATCCAGCAGAAAAAGTGTTTATTTATTTATTTATGTTTTGGAACAGGAATCAGAATATGAATACTTTTTACTTTAATACTTTTATTGGGTGTTACAGTCGCTCCATTTAAGTATAATAAAAAGTAGCAGGAAAGAAATTATCAATAAATAGATATGAGAATAGAATTAGAACAGAATAGAATAGAATAGAATAGAATAGAATAGAATAGAATAGAATAGAATAGAATAGAATAGAATGATGAGATGGACCAGTCATGTGACCTCATGACACCAAACAGGTAAGAAATAAAATTAGCTTCAATCACCATCCAGGTGATTCTTCAGGAAAACTGGAAAATAAACTTAAAGACTTAAATGTGTAGAATCTAAGCTTAGGATGTCAATAGTGATAAAAGTTCTGTGTTGAAACTGGTGACAAAATGGGTGTGAATGGAGAGCTTAATGCTAATGTTATGCAACATGATATCATGACTCACCTAAATATACACACTACTTTTAATTGCCGTCTTATCTGTATGCATTCTAATCTTTCCACGTGTATGTTCACACCGTTATCATCCCTGTCCAACCTGAATCGATGCATCAAATACCACGCACTGAGGATTAGGGTTGGGTTAGGGTTGGGTTAGGGTTAGGGTTGGGTTAGGTTAGGTTAGGTTAGGTTAGGTTAGGTTAGGTTAGGTTAGGTTAGGTTAGGTTAGGGTTAGGTTAGGGTTAGGTTAGGTTAGGGTTAGGGTTGGGTTAGGGTTAGGTTAGGGTTAGGTTAGGGTTAGGGTTGGGTTAGGTTAGGGTTAGGTTAGGTTAGGTTAGGTTAGGTTAGGGTTAGGGTTGGGTTAGGGTTAGGGTTAGGGTTGGGTTAGGGTTGGGTTAGGGTTAGGGTTGGGTTAGGTTAGGGTTAGGGTTAGGGTTAGGGTTAGGGTTGGGGTTAGCGTTGGGTTATGGTTAGGTTAGGGTTAGGGTTGGGTTAGGGTTGGGTTAGGTTAGGTTAGGTTAGGTTAGGTTAGGTTAGGTTAGGTTAGGTTAGGTTAGAGTTAGGTTAGGGTTGGGTTAGGGTTAGGGTAAGGGTTAGTCTGTGTTGACATTAACCTTAATGATATACCCTGTTTGAAGCTAATATGTTGCAGATTCGTACACAGACAGATATAAAAACTTTGTTCCAACACACTCTGTCAGACTCAGACTAAAAGAATACTTGTGTGGACACATTAGATCAATGTCTTTTAAAAATTAATGCAGTGGAAGACAGCTGAATAACTGTTGGATGATGTGCACATGGTGTATTCGCAGGGAAAGTGGTTGGATTTCTCCCACATTCTGGTATTTTTTTTGATCTGCTCTCCCATCAGGGCTCGTCACATGCCCACACAGAAGAAAAAGCTCCTCATTATGTCTGGGGTGACGTCTCCCACTGTGATGTGGACAGGCGTTATCGACCTGGTCTTCTATCTGCTGCTGAAAAGCGCTGTGGCGGGTGGCAACGGGGGTCAGTGTCAGAGAGAGGCTGAATGTATAAGTGGACGGGATGGATGGAAGAATGGTAGGACATGGTAATGTTTACACGTGACGAATACTCCCCTCAACTCACCCATAAACAACTCCCACATTCTGCTGTGGCTCTTACCAGGGCCGTGTTAACACATGGGCCTGATGGGCACAGATTAGCATAGGGGCCCCATGCTAATGCTAATCTGCGTATGTTAACCCTTCAATGACCCTTGTATCACATATGATATTTTCCCATCAAGGGCCTATAGTTACTTCACTAATTGTTAATTTACGTTCTTTGTGATTTTTTCAATTATTTTTATTTATTTATTTTTTTTAATTTTGTACTCACATTTTCCATTAATTTAATATAGATTTGTTTTGTTATTGTCCTGGAATTTCTCAATCATTTTATAAAGATTTTATTATTTTGTACTGAATTTTGTAAATATTTTTTGACAGATTTTTTCATTTTGTACTAAAATTTTTCAATATTTTTTTTTTACAGATTTTTTACTTTATACTAGAATTTGTACAGAACTTTACTAACCACTAATTTACGTTCTTTTCTGCTTTTTTCAATTGTTTTTAAATATTCTTTTTTTATTTTGTACTCTGATTTTTCCATTATTTTTCCATAGACTTGATTTGCTTTGTTCTAAAAATTTTCCATTATTTTTATATAGATTTGTTTTGTGCTGGAATTTTTTAAATAATTTTGCATTTTTTTAAATTTTGAACTATAATTTTTAAATCTTTTTTTTAAATAGATTTTTTTTACATTTTGTTCCAACTGCGCAGGAGAAAGTTCTTTTTCAAGGCTGAAACTTCAAACTGACTTTCACTTATGTTCTGAAGACCACTGACCTCCAGCCAATAATAATTCCTGTGAGTAGTTGTAGGGGCCCCAGTACACTGCCTTGCCCCGGGGCCCATAATGCTGTTAGGATGGCTCTGGCTCTTACAAGCATAATTACAGTTTTTCAGCACTACATCCTCCCTTAAGAAGATAAAAACTGGAACAATCCATCTCATCCAAATCCAGTGCTTGACTTTGGGCTGATACAAAAACATAAATCAAAGTGTATTACAGATGGGAGGGGTTTTAGCAAACTTCACATCCAGACTTTTGTTGGTTAATAGGTTGCATTAAGCCCATCAAGTGGTGTGGTGTGTGATAAGCGCTCTCGCGGGCCCAGTAGGGGCCTGAAGAAGCTCTTGTAATGAATGGTTGGAGCACTGCTGATGCACGGCAATCATTAACAGCCTGATAATTAGTCTGGATACCTCGGTGGATTGTGTGCATGAGTGTGTGCGTGACGCAGATAGAGCCATTACGATGTGTGAGGCCTCAGAGAGAAACAGATAAGCGTTGTGTTTGTGTGCGTTTTGTGTTGCCGGTTAGCATATTGTGTGTTTATGTGTGGCCTAAAAATGTTCACATTCGTGCTTACAATCGCAAATATGAGCATATTCGCTGCTGCTTACGGTGGAAGTCTTTCAAAGCATCTCTGCTGCTGGAACAAAGCAACCCCAGCCTGATTAAGGAAGCATGATGGATGCTGCATATTTAAGATTTTGTAAGGAATGATAAAATTATCCACATTCTCTGCCTCCAAAAATGTGGCATCCCCTAAACCACTCAGTCAAAGCTAATTTTTACAAAGTTCCGCAACATCTGTTAGATCAAGACAAATGTTTGGATCTCCTCATGCGTTGGTATTTCAATACTGAGTTGTTTACTCACTGGGTTTATTATTATTCACTTACTCTGACCGAGTGACGTCTCTATGGAAACCAACTCATCACCCAGTATTAGAGACAGCGAAGGATAATAGTCTAATAAGAACCAAACACAGTGTTGCTTTTATATGGCTCTCAAATGACTCTAAATGATACAATAGGCACTTTGCTCAGGAAAAAAAAAACATTAAGCCCCTCAAGGATGTAAATGTGAACTCTGTTTCTGCAAATATGTGTTTAAATGTAATAATTCTTTAATTATAACAGCCGTTCTGGTGTGTGGCTATGTGCTGCCATGCATTAAAATCAGGTGGTTGTGCTTTTTGTCGCTGGTTGTGGTGGTAAAAGATGTGGTTCGATGGTCTTGCAGCGCTGCTTTTGGTGGATGATCTGGTCCTCTTGGCTCATATCAGGGTTCGGGATGAGGATCAGGACCTCCAAGTCTGGGATCATGGTTCTCAGTTTAAAGGTTAACTCACTCTATTATACCCATAGAGAAACTCAGTCTCCACATTTTACCTATAATACACACAACATTAGCATTAGCACTTAACACATTGGGAGCAGTGAGCTGCCATTGAAGGTGTTAAGAGACCAACTCCAGATCTTTATCAGCATGGACACTAACAGAATTAACCCATATGTACCCGTTTTCTTGAATACAAGTTGGAGTGGAGGGGGCTCTAATTCACTGAAAACAGTGACTACAACAGCAGTTTAACTCCATCAAGTGACAAGTAGAAGTTCAAAGCACTGAAAAATTATATTGTTATGCAAGTGCTTGGTGTAGTTTTCCGTGTTATAAGCTAGCATGTAGCATTAGCTCACAGCAAGGTGAACACTAGACTGCAAAGTCACTAGGTGATGTTGTGGTTCTTCCATCTGCTAATTACATACAATCAATGGTTTCATTCAATTAACAGAAGCTCCAGAAATCCAGTTTTGCGGGACAGTTAGCTGTCAATCAAGCAGATGGAGAGTGGCCACACCCTTCATCCTACAAAATTATAAGTCATCAGTTGAGTTTTACCAAATACTCATCCCTGTCAACCATTCATTGTCATGAACAGTAAACTCAATGACAGAGACCAAAACTATTTGTTGCATGAGGCTGTAAACATTGTGTTTATCCTGGGCTGACTCTCTTTAGGAGCCTCTATTGGCCATCAGAGGAACTGCTGGTTTGTCCACTTTGGCTTCATGTTTGGTTTGGGTCGACACATTCATCAGTATTTCAGTTAATATAGTTTGTCTTGAACCAAAACATGGCAGTAGACTGTCATAATGGACAGCACTTCCTTTTCAATCATCTGAAGTTTGGATGGACGACGCCACGGCGCTTTGCTTTATCGTTCAAGGCACCGATGTTTGGCTGGCGTCCAGAGTGGTGTTTCAGTGATTGAGAGCCCAAACAGTCCTGGCCTGCCCTGCCTAGTTTAGTCTACCGAGGGGTAATTGAATAGCACGAGGCTGCAATAGCATTGGACTGAAGTAATGCTGAGCTGCAGGGGAATATGGAGAAGGTTTCAGCCAGCAGCAATTAAACAGAGAAATGATGCGTGAAATAGGAGGGGGGTGTTCGTGAAGTCGAAGTAAAAGCTCAGAGACTGTAAAGGGGAGTGAGACATGCTGGAAATTTAGGAGAAACAGTAGGACTGATGATGAAAAAGATGAAAAATGTATAAAACAAAGTGAGAAAGAGGAGAATGAGACTTTTAGAGTATCCATGCTGAGATGCCAACTCCAAAACCAGCAAAATGCAGAATAAGCCGGTTCTGTTCTGTATACACGACGTGTTTGACAACACTTCAGGCAAAACTTAGCCTTAAGGCAAAGGATTTTAAACGAAATCTGAAAACTGCTACTGTATCCGCACAGTTAACAAGAAAATCCAAGTTGCATAACTGTCACTCTAAAAAATTCTGACCCGACAAAAAACTGGAAAAGTACATTTAAGTGGTAAGGTTTTACTAATCGATATGTTCTCAAAAGCTGCAGTTGAACCATCGCAGAAGTTCAGATGATGATTCTGTTTTATAAAAAGCAGCAGAAAGAAAAGGATTCTTCAGATATTCTTGTAATTCTTGCTGCATATTTCACGTCTTCACACCACTGAAAAGGATAAAACTGAAAAAAATAATTCACATATCACTGATGATGGATTGAAAAACTGGAGTTTCTGCTTAATATCAAGGTAAAATGTATAATTCTTCCACAGAGAAAAATGATTGCGGATGGATATCCTTCAGGACGACCTCAACACAAAAACAACAGTACACATTGATCTGTAAAAGGGTTTAAAATGAACCATGTCATCGAAAGAATAAGTGCAGAAGTGAGAAAAAAAACAAAGAAAGCTGGCAGATATGAGTAGCCTCTTAACCCTTTAACCCCTAACGTGTCTGTGGTGATCATTCTGAATGTATGATTTATTTGAAATATTCATAAAAATTCAACCATTTGCTCAATAAGAAAAATTTCCAACCATGGTGATAGAATAGACCTTGTTCTTTCTTTTGAGCATGCTCAGTTTACCCCCCACCGCCTGTGTAATGGGGTTAAAACAGAGCAGTGAGTGAAACCGACTCACTATAAAATAGACGGTTTGGGCTTTTTTTACACCATTTTCATTGTGTTTTTTTGTTTTTACTGTTGTTTCCAGTGTTGTGGTGATTTTCCTTTATTTTTTTTACTGTGTTTTACTGAGTTTTGACCGTGGAACTGCTTTATGGAGTTTAAGCAGGTATTTAAAAAATGTCAAAAAATGCAAAACAATCAACAAAAATCAACAAACATTATTAGAATATTTCATAAATGTGAGAAATCAAACAACCATCAACATATGAATGAAAATTAGCACACAAAAAAAAAGCCCACAGTGAGACCGACTCACTGTAAAAATAGACAGTTTGGGCTTTTTTTTTATACAGTTTTCCTTGTGGTTTTTTGTTTTTACTGTTGTTTACAGTGTTTCCTTAATTTCTTTTTTTTTACTGGGTTTTTACTGAGTTTTGACCGTGTAACTGCTTTTTGGAGCTCAACCAAAATGCTCCGCTACACTACAGCCGCATAACCAGAAGAACGTCAGCTGAAACACCTCATGAATAATTAGGTCAGAGAATAAGCTTATGAGACAAACTTTGCAGCGCTAAGCTAACGCTCACATTCTGAAGTGATGATGAATGTTGTGTTTTCTTTGTTGTTTCCTGATCATAACTTGGTTTCATATGAACGGAGCTTGTGTTATCGGCTAATCCATTGTTTTGTGTTACATTCAAATTATTCCAACTGGAAACAAATGACCCAGGGCTTAACAGGTTAATTAAAGACAAACTTTACAAGGAGGTAGTTGATGGATATGGTAGGACATTAAAACAACACACAGGTCACGAGATTTAGTGATTTTTCCAAGCCAAATGTAAATGCTGTGTTTGTTTCTCTTAATCTAGCCCCTATTGGCTCTTTTCCCTAACTCTAACCACCTTATTTGTATACCTAAACCTAAATAAATGCTTGTCAGAATGTATAGATACATTTCCACATAATTTTGCAGTTGAACAGTTGATTATGTTCTCAGTCATTGCAAGATACTGCGCAAAAAACCCAAAATTTAGGTTACTACATTTTTGGATACATCATTGGTAAGAAATACACTTTTCGACATCATTAATTTGTGCATTTTCCTTGAAAACCAAGAAAACAGACTATATTGATATCAGTCACAATATGAGTTTTTCCACCTAACTGTGCAACAGTGTGCAACTCCTAGTTTTGCTGGAGTCTAGAAATGAGCTGATGTTTGATAACTCACAGTAGGACAAGGGCATCGAGGGCACCAGTAGGTGAATCCGCCATTGAGAAAGAAAACAATTAAGAAGAAGACAAAAGCAGGATGAGGATGAGCCCCTCCCTCCTGGTCCATAAACCACATGCATTCTTTAGATGTTTGGTGTAGTCATGTACCGCCTCATAAACCAAATGTAACAGGTGTCAAGTGTAAGTGGAAATAATACATGCTGTCATTTGGGTTTAAGTCAGCATTTGTGCAGCAGAACTGTGAGTTTTAGCTGATTCCGTTGTTCGTCCCAATAGTCTGAGAGATACAAAAGCAGAGGACGACCAGATCTCGCTGATGTGATGACACATCACAGTCAAAAAAGACTCATATTTCTTGCTTCTCCTTGGATTGAGTACTGGTTCGGGGTCAGTTTTCTCTCCGATCGCTTGAACCAATGATCGATCAAAGTGACAGGCTGCCATGGTAACACGCCTCAGCCCTGATCATGGGTATTTCTATCACATGTGGTCAGAAGAGCATCAGGCTTTTGGAGGAAAAGATTAACTTCACACTGTATCTGAGTTCAAACAGGATGAAATGAAATCTGTTTTTCACTCAAATTCACTGATATAATTCCCTGTTTCTATGGTCAAGGGCAGGTCCAGCACTTACACATAAATGTTAAAATGGAGAAAAGTGTTCCCACTGTATCTGCCATCATGTCATCCATCTCATCTTCATTTTTAAGTATCCTCTTTTAGTAAATATCCTTGATACACTGCAAACATGAGCCTCCAGAACTCCAATTTTAAAGCTTTCATTTATCATCTGCAGTGCAGCTTCCATCATCCTTCACCAGGAAAAAGGCAAAATAACACCAACTACGTTCATTCTGTCTTATTTCCAATATTTAGTGATAGGTTTTCTTGTGATTAGACAAGTTGAGATGAGTAAAGGTGTTTTTACCTGCTGACGGTTTCGGCTGTAGCTTCAGCTTTCCTCAGAGCTGTCAAACGCTTCCTGGTGTCACATGTCTAAAAACAGCTGATCGGGCCCGACCCGACCGTGTCTGTTCATTGGACGTTCAGAGGCTCTGTAGTTACTGTGGAAACACCGTCATCTTCTACAACATTGATTCACCAGTAAAACCCAT
>JAPQRQ010000011.1:17894385-17904879 GCA_037367365.1 Apogon talboti | reverse complement strand
TAGATAGACGCTTATTATAGGATCCAAATAAGACAAACCAGTGGGGGGGGGGGGGGATTGACTTTTTTTGACTTTATTTTTAGTGAGTAACATTAGTTTGTGTTTTTTTGTCATTGCCATGTTGGCTTTTTGAAGCCAGAGATGACCATATTTGAACCAAAAGGGGCAGAGCTGCAGCCACATCAGGGATCATAAGTGAGCTAATGCTAAATGCTAGCTTACTAATTGTCTAAAACACAGAACTTCTCAAAGTATTTGCATGATAAAGTAGTTTTACATTATTGTTAAACTTATTACAGAATCCAAATAAAAGAAAAGAGACCATGCTCGTCTATGGGAGCCAGGGCTTATTGGACCACCATCTAGTGGTCGTCAGTGGTACTACAACTTTATCCGTGCAATTCTGTGGTGCAACGTTGTTTAGGTTGTCTATTGTTAATTCCAGTGTGCAATGTTTGTTTTTCTTTTTGGTAATTTAGTTCTCTTACCACTGCTTAGAATTCTGATTCTGATTCCGATTATTATTATTGTGCCGTTGCTATGACTACTATTACTGTTATCACCTTATTGCAACTTTTATCCTGTGATTATTAAACTATACATACATGCATACATACAAACATATATGTATGCATACATTTAGCATAATTAACTATTTATTTTTATTACTGCTATTGTTAATATAATTATTACTTTTTATTACCATTTGACAACTTGTTGTTTCTACTAGTACTTCACAATGTGCAATTGCCTGTTTCTTTCCATTCTGTTTTTCTTTTATATAGTTATTGTTTTGCTATTTTTTGTGGTATTTGTTGTGTGTATATTTGTGGTTTGTGCTGCTTTTGGAATCTTAATTTCCTGAGGGCTCTGACCACAGAATTAATAAAGTTCTATCTAATCTAACCTAAGACATTTCCCCAAGGATAAGAATTAAAAATGGTTGTAAACATAAATAGTAAACTAAAACCTGTTTAGACTGAGTTTAAAACCTAAACTCTAAACCAGTCCAACCTTGGTCTACATTTTAAAGGTACTCTCTGCCTCCTCGGATTGGTTTTCTCTCTACTTCCTGCAGAATCAAAGCGCCACCCTAAGCCAGCTATCAAAAGTTGAAAAAGTGCTGTCGGTGCAAGTTTACAACGGTAACCTTCCAACGTGTGACAGTATTTACATAAAGGATTCAGGCTTGGTTGGAATATTAATTATTGATGCAAACTGTAATGAATGATTTATAACCAAAGCCAATCAGAAGCTGCTGTCTCCCAGTGCCACCTGAGGGATATTATATATTTATAACTCAAGGACATGCTGTCATTGTTTAGGCCCAGTCTTACTCCTGGGTTACAGCCCAGCAAAGCTTTTGTTTCCCTTTTCCTTGTACTTCGCCTTCAAAGACACTCGCTATTGGCTGTTCAGCAGAAAATCGACTTAGCCCAGAACTCATGGCCTTGCTTTCAAGTAGGATTCACCGCTACAAAGTCGAATGTCAACAGTGTTTTCCTTAAGGCTGTGACTCTCTAATGTACCCTGATTTACTAAAGAGGAAAATACAGAATCCATGGGAGAAGTTTGATAAATGACACATCACCCAAGCATCTTCACTCAGAGGGTCATGATCCGAGGGCTTCAACAACCTGGAGAACTCTTTAATATTTAAGTAAATAGTTGTAACGCCTGGAGAGGGATGAGTATTTATTGTGTTTTTAATACCATGCACATATTTCCTGTATTTTCCTGTTAAATCCTACAACCCCAGATAAGCTGGCAAAGTAGAGAATATGCAGATTGGAATTACAAATTAGCATGCAGCAATATTACAAAAGGACTTTACAGAAAGTACAAACACTATGTACTGTATTTCAACATCATAACTTTTTTCAATGTCCGTTCATTCTTCATTTTCAGGCTGCAGGACATTCATGAAAAGGTCATTTATGATGAATAATGGGTTAAAATAATGGCATAATGTGATCTTAAACAAGTGAACACTGTAGAAATGTCAACAAAATTAAAGCAGTAAAGTAAAATAAAAGTATCAGCAAATACAACTGAAGAGAAGTTGGATTCCAAACGTGAAAATCCAAACAGAATGGATGATACATGTGGGTCACCAACAGATTCAGTGAACTGTTTAATGTTATAACATGCAATATGTAGTAGTCAGACAATTTTAGGCAAAATAATGACAAAAAACTTGGATTTTCTCTGCAAATAGAGACATAAATATTCTCCAAAAACTCTATTCTATCAGGATAAACTGACATGTTCCTTGTTTGAAAAACTCACACATCTATTGGAAAAAAATAAATTATGTAATAGAAAAATAATTGCAATAATAATAAAATGGTGTATTAGGACCATTATTGGTAAATTTATGAGGAGAAACTGGGATTATTTCTGCAAATTAAATCATAAATATGTTTTTAAAAAGCGATTTTTTATTGGAATAAACTGACATATTCCTTGTTTAACAAAAAAGTCACAAACTAATTGGAAAAAAATTTTATGTTACCATTTTAGGTAAATTTATGAGAAATATTTGGATTATCTCTGCAAATTAAATCATACATAAGTCAAAAAACCTGTATTTTACTGGAATAAACTAACATATTCTTTTAAAGTCATATGTTTTCCAACACAAAAGGCACAAATTTATGCTGTTCTGATTTCTTTCCTTGAACTCCTCCCTCCTTATAGTCCTCATATTAGGACCATCTCAGGTAAATGTACTAGAAAATAAAATGTGGATATTCTGTGTGCTGAAAACAAACTTGTATTAAAGCTGTCAGGTTCTTCCCGTACAAAGCCACTTCCAGAGGCTTCGTTCTGCAGCAGATACTGAGGTGAGTCATGTTTGTGTTGAGTCATGCGTCGGTTGCTGCCGTTACTTGTCAGTTAGAAGTGATGGTTATCTTTCTAACTGTGATTAACGAACTGACATCCTGTCACTGACGAGGATCAGGCGATACAACAGCTTTATCTAACACTGTATTGATGGCGGAGGAGTTTCTGTTATGGGCCTTGAGCTGGAAAAGGCCCAAAATGAAGCTAATGCAGAGGTATTTGACAGTTGTAATCCTTCTGATGGTGCTCTGACAAGCCCTGATTCCTATAGACTTACACTGAACCTCTAAATACTAATGCTAAATACTATTTTTCTTGGAATCATTCTGGTCTCACTGGTTTTATTTGGACCCACTAATAGAGGACCTTTGATGTGTACTTCATTAACCCTTTAACCCCCTGTCTGTGGTGATCGTTCGGAATGTATGATATATTTTAATTAGTTTAGTTTAGTTTATTTGAAAGGGGACAATGCAATTTCATAAAAAACACATGATTACACATGGTTAAAAAAGCCAGAATTAGCCATATAAATTCCATAATTAGCCACATAATTTCAACTGTTTATTCAATAAGTTGAATTTATATATTCCAGTTGTGCTGATAGAATAGACCTTGTTCTTTCCATAGACATCTGAGCATGCTCAATTCACCCCCCACCAACCTGTGTAATGGGGGTAAAACACAGAGCAGTGAGTGAGACCGACTCACTATAAAAATAGACGGTTTGGGGTTTTTTTTGTTTTTCCTGTTGTTTCCAGTGTTGTGGTGATTTTCCTTTATTTTTCTTACTGTGTTTTTACTGAGTTTTGTCTGTGGAACTGCTTTATGGAGTTAAACAGGTGTCAAAAAGCAGCTGGACTGATTTATAAAAAAAAGAGCCCAAAACAAAAACTACTGGGCCCAAATTCAAATCCTTGTTGTTCAGTGTGTTCCAGTTCACAGTTGATGTTCAACATCCTAAATCTCTTATTGATGTACATTCTGGAGCATGTTGGCGGGTGCTCCAACAGTGGCCCCGCCCATTTCCAACCATGGCGCCCTGGCTTGGTGGCATCCTGTCAGGATGCTTCAGAGCAGGTTCGAGCCTGAGGACCGTGGTGCATAATTCCCACAAATCTGCAAAGCCTTTGAACTCGCCTGCGCTGGAAAACATGTGATGTTGCAGTTTGCGTTGAAGTGACGGAGGATGTGGAATGATTGATTTATGAATAAGGGAAGCCTTCTGACAGAGACCGCCAAGTCGACGTCTCTGTGTTGCTTCTCACTAAGGCCATCTGGTATATAATATTCAACAACAACCTGCTGTAGCATATGGATCTGTGCACAAACCTCCGATGCACAAGTAATGTAACAGATGCAAAGAGCAAAAATCTACCAAACACCACTCAGAGATGGAGCCACGCCAGGCCTCAGAGAAGACGACGGATTAGTCTTTCTTTAGATCTGGAATTCAAAGAAAATGTAGATGATGAAGAGGTCAAGAGTTGGCCTCTGTACAACAGAAACACAAGTGGACATCTTTTTGCATATTTATTGAATTTCTTTACAGTAAATCCAATTTGTGTGTTATGTATAAATACATGTACATATGAATTAAAAACAAATATGTACAGATGTTGAAACCTACTAGAAATGAGAATACATTTATATATTAATATATGGCCCAAATTAATCCATACTATACTATGGATATTTCATATAAACTCTAAATGTACTGTATATCTGAAAGAGGATGTTAGATCAGATTAGATTAGATTAGATTAGATTAGATTAGATTAGATTAGATCAGATCAGATCAGATCAGATCAGATTAGATCAGATCAGATTAGATCAGATCAGATCCAATTCGATTCGATTCGATAGAGCTGTCAGGACATTGCATTTGAAGGAACAGTGGAAGTGGCTTCATCAGTTACTGCTGCAGGTTTTCCACAACAGGTTAGTGACGCGTTTCCCTTTGAAACATGTTGTAAATTTCCATACAATTATGTTTAGAATTAATCATGTGTGCGGAGTGTACATCAGCCTCAAACACAGGGAAACGACTCTGATTAACAACCTATGAACCTCCACATTGTGGAAACCATAGGAATTAATTTACTCTGCACATTGGAAGGCTCCTAATTATCAATTGTGCATCATGTATTACAGTAACCTGCCTGACCTCCAATTACAATAGCACCAATCAGAGCGGGGTTAATTCCAAGCGACGATCAATTTGGCCCAATCATTTTGCTCCATTCCCATGGGTGACTGAGTCACATTGAAGTAAGCAAATGTATTTCAGTGCAGTCCACGTTCACATATTCTGCTGTTTTACTGCGTCTGTTAATAGAACACATTCATCAAACCACTTTGCATACTGCTATGCTTCTAAATGCAATGTTAATGGTACGGTGCTAAATGCATCCCAGAACGGCATGGCTCACGTTCACATTAATACAAATGGACCTTTTTTGTTCACCACTGTGACTGTTTGTCCTTGGTCTCAATCAGAATATTGTCCTCAGCTGCAAATTAACTAAACACGTCCTTGACTCTTTGTCCAGTAAAACAGAATCATTTTACATTAAAACACATATTGATTAACGTAAAAATCATCATTATTCATGACTTGTCAATGGTGGAATTCTCTCTGAATTAACCCTCTGGTGCATGAATTATTAATGTACTACTTTAAAAATATTTCCACCTGATTTTATGACTGAAGGTTGATGAAGTAATAGAAAAATATACAACTGGGATTATAAACATGTGCATCAAAAGGTCATTTTTCACTTTCTGCCTCAAAAAATAATGCACAGGGATGAAAGCATGGAGTAGTTTTAGTTTGTCCTCATATATGTGTAGCTTAAAAGAATCAAACTAGTTTTAAAAAGACTTACTTTAAATATGTAATGTCATGAAGCAGCGTCTTCTGCTAATATATTTGGTGTTTCCCATAGTCTGTGTATAATTAGTGCTCTTTGTTATTTTAAGACAGTAGGTTGTAATTAGCCTGTTGGCATATTGGGAGTTTGGAGCCAGAATTGATTGAAAAAAATAGTGTTTTATTAAATAAACCTGATCTTAGAAAGTCGGACTAATTAAAACTCAACACACCAGATGTATTCCACCAGGTCACTCATTACAGGGTCCAAAAAAAAAAAAAAGACTTCACATCTTTAACGAGAGGCTCAGTGTAAGTCTATGAGAGTCACGGCTTTTTAGAGCACCATCTAGTGGTCGTCAGCGGTATTACAACTTTCAGATTTAAATAGTTTACACTCATAAACTGAATTTGAATGAATCAAAGTACTTTTAAAGACTGTTTTGAAATATCTATATTACATCATTATTAACAATAATATCAGTAAAACACCATCCTTTTTGCTTTTGCTTGAAAAATTTGTTCTGCAAAATTAAAAACATCTTAAATTTTTGCTTGAACAACGCGAATAAACCAGATCACTCCTTGAGCTGATCAGATTACTGGTTAAAAAAAAGATGAATATTGTAACAGTACCAGCGGCTGCAATGAACCTGATAAAATGATAAAAACTGTACAGACTGTGTTTTCAAAAAATAGTAAAATACTTGTCCATTCTCCAAACCTACACTCTTAGTCCAGTGATAGATAATCATTTCAGTGCATTTGTTTGTTGTACGTCCCGAAAATGAGTTCCAGCTCCAACAACAAAACATTAGTTCCACATGTTCATGTTCCGACCTGAAAAAAACACCCTGGAATGATCTCCTGCCCCCTTAGAGAGGCCACCAGCCAACATGCCCCTTGGATTCACTGTCAGATCTAAAACTCCTGAGGTGATTAGTGTTGTACTGTTCAACTGGACTTGTAGAAGGTCTTGGTGCATCTTAATCTGAGTTCCAGGACCTGGACATGTTCTACAGAGATCCTCCACTGTAGTTTTCAATAAGTATTTAATCCCACTGCCTGGGGAACGGCAGAGGTCTAGATTCCTTTTCTCTCGCTGGGGTTTTACTCTGTAATTCCAATTTGTAATGACTTTGTCAATCAGTTCTTCCATTGTTTTCCATTTCTGTTCTAATTAGTGCTTCTTGAAAATACCAGTGTACTGGATCCTGGGAGACCTGAGTCTAAACCGGCCACTTCCACGTCTGGAGCTCCAATAGATGGAACTATTACTGACTTCCATCATTGGCCCTAATGCAAATAACACTATATTTTCTAGTTTTACATGTCGTTAACCTCATAGCATAACTGTCTAACTCATACACACATGACGAAAATATGTGGACATGTTAAATCCAGGTGTTTTTTTTCTAACAGGGGTCTGAGATACAAAACAATAATGACTAATGTCAGAATATAGTTTTAATTACCCCTCAGCCAAGGGGTATTATAATCGTTTGGTCGTCTGTCTGTCTGTCTGTCTGTCCATTCAACGACGCAGTGACATGATCTGAAGAATGCATTGAGATATTTGCACCAAATTTATACCGTAGATGCATCTGGGCATGGAGCAGAAGACTATTGGAAATGGGTGACCTTGACCTACATTTACAGAGTCAAATGGCGACATGTCTTTTCAGTAACAACATTATCATTATCTGAAGAATGCATTGAGATATCTGCACCAAATTTATACAGTGGATGTATCTTTAAATGGAAAAGAAGCCTATTGAAAACATTCAGGCATGTATTTGAAAATATGTGAATATATGAATGAATATATTTTTTAAGATATGTCCACCAGTAGGGGGCGCTATAACAAGGGCCAATACCCTTGAAGTGGGTTATCTAGCAACAGATAAACAATGGAGCCACGTTGCCATGGTGTCAAATGTCATGTGCAGAAACAGACATGTCAGCTCAGAGGTTATTCAACTGAAAATGCCAGTGGAATTTACCCACAAAGTAAATTCCACTGAGTTCATTAACTGGGAACTCAGAGGTAAGTTTATTACACCAATATTTAGACCACATCTAGAACCAGCGGTGGCATGGAACATAAGCCTATTGAAAATAGCTCCTTTCTGGCCGAGGGGTCTTATGTTATATAATATGTATCATATGACATGAACACTAAAACAATAAAAAGGTATATTTAAAAAGTGAATAAAATGTGTTTAATGAAGAGTTTTATTAATATTTTGCAAATTTAATATAGTTTTACCAACTCCCTGGATATGTTTAGATTAGATTTATGAAAGCTATTTGTTAAATTTAGTTATATTTACTTAAATAACTGTAGTATTTATTATAATTTACAATCAGTAACATCCTCACTGTCCTGTTTAACTCTATAAACACATAATGCATAGTTAAATTACATGAATAGAGTCAAATGTGGTGCAATGACAATATTATGCATGGACGATTAAAAATTACTGAAATAATGGACTTTAAACTTATTAAATATATCCATTTTCTTATCGTTTTACTTATGTTACTTGTTATTGTGGTGCTGCATAAACTTTTATGCCCTGATGTACCCAATAAATGATTAAAATGTATTTATTTATTTATTTAACCTTTATTTAACCAGGTAAATTGGTTGAGAACTGATGAATATAGATTATTCAATTGAATTTAATATTATCTGAAACTATTTTTAGACTTTATGAACTAAATCTGGCTATTATTTATTGTAGCGGTTCATGTTTGTCTCAGTTTTTACAGTCAACCTTCTTGAATTGAAAGAAAAAATAAAATGAACACAAATGATTCTTACCTGAAATGACTGAACTGGGGATTAAAATTTAATTTGTATGAAATAAAATGTCTGATGGTTAATAATCTGATCTCATCTTAACTTATTGTAAACACATCGAGGGGTAAATAAGAGTCTGTTGCGGCTTTTCAATCAGATCACATATGACTCATCCACTCCCACTCCGACCATCTCCATCTCATCTGGCAAAATTGAAATTTAATGCGATTTTAATTGTAATCTGATGTGATGCCCAGGTTATGGCTCCAGTTCTTCTCAATATTTTGGTTGAATTTCATTTGTTGACTCAATAAACAAATCATCAGTTAAGGAAAGAAACAAGCTGCTATCTCTCTCCAGATAGTTTTCAACAAGATTATTATAAAGAATCCTCAACTGATGCAATCACAGAGGAGGCTTTGGCAGCCGAGTCATTACCACTGCATCAGGGCTGTCCTAACAGCATTAAGGGACCCCAGGGCCCCTACAACAACTACTCACAGGAATTATTATTATTGACTGGAAGTCAATGGTCTTCAGGATGTCATTTTCCATGAACATAAGTGAAAGCCACTTCAAACCAAGCTGACCCATTGGGCTACAAAGATGATTTTATATAAGTTTTGGTCTTGAAAAAGAATGTTCTCCTGTACAGTTGGTCACCATCATGAACATGAGTGGAATTTCAGTATTTGGGAATACAGTTCAAAATTGTCAGAAATTATTTTTCTGTAAAAATTCTGTCAAATGATTTAAAAATTCTAGTACAAAATCATAAAATCTACATTAAATGACTGACAAATTCCAGTACAAAATAAAAAATAATCTATATAAAAATAGTGAAAAAATTTGAGTACAAAAAAAGCAGAAAAGAACATAAAATTGCAATTCTTGAAGTAGCTATAGGCCTTTGATTGTTATGTATCATATATGATACAAGGGTCATTGAAGGGTTAACATACACAGATTAGCATTAGCATGGGGCCCCTATGCTCATGGGGCCCATCAGGCCCACACGTTAACACAGCCCTGTGCTGCATGTAAATGTAACAGAATAAACACATTTGCATTGTAATGTGTCCAATACCTTTGATAGTGTTGATCTGAAGTACCATTAGGCTTGTATTGGCCCTCCTTTAGAAAACACGCTTTGGATTATCATGCTTTACAGAGCCTGTGTCTGCCCTCTTTCCCTGGCATATGTTATCTGCAGTCGCAGCTGCATGGCACCAACTACACAACATCCCCCATCTGCTGATCCAGTCATGCACTCCTTTATTTCCATGCCTCTCATTCTCCAAAGCCCACCTGACGGACCCAGCCGAGGGGCTAACCTGCTATGAACATGGCCCATCCACGGCTCTGGCAGCCGTCGAACCCTTGGACGAGGCCGAGCTGCACTGATGTGCCATGCAATCTGCGTGCACTGGCTGATGGTTGCACTTAGTTCCACTCCTTCATGCCAACACCAACAGCCCCTACAGCTTTAGATTCCACGCCAGTGTTCCCCGCCATCCCTCCAATGGCCGCGAGGCTGTTGTGCCAAAATCGCTGGTGGCGCTTTGGAACACGCCAATTACTCGTCCTATTGTTGAGGCTGACGTGCACTGGAAGAGAACGCCGCTCCGGATATAAACTGGTATTTGTAATATTCGCCTCTTTACATTAGCGAGTGTATTGTCCTTCAAACTACTGGTAGAAGCTGAGTCAGACGCTCAGACAGACGGACAGATGGACAGATGGACAGACAGCCGCCAGCGACTCATCATCAATCAAAATACGATGAAAGGCTCCAACAAATATTCTGCATCCTGTGCCATTTCTGAAATTGTTCTGAATAATTTGTGCATTCATGCGCTCATCATTATGCCATAAATGTCTGAATATGCAAAACCCCTTTATTTACTAATTGGTGAACACACAGCGACTGCAACCGGAGGGTGGGGGGCCGGGTGGGGTGGGGAGGGGC
>JAPQRQ010000011.1:17867861-17878031 GCA_037367365.1 Apogon talboti | reverse complement strand
AACATCAACTGTGAACTGGAACACACTGAACAACAACAAGGATTTGAATTTGGGCCCAGTAGTGTTTGTTTTGGGCTCTTTTTTTCTAAATCAGTCCAGCTGCTTTTTGACACCTGGTTGAACTCCATAAAGCAGTTACACCGTCAAAATTCAGTAAAAACAGTGGAAAAAAGTCTCATTTTTATTCTTTTCACTCTTTGTTAATTTTGGTTCATATTTGTTAATTTCTGTCATTTTTTGGATTATTTTTATAATTTTTAAAAATAATTTTCTTGATTATTTTGTTGATTTTCACTCATTTTCGTTTTTTTGTTTCTTTTTTTTGCTAATTTTCATTCATATGTTGAGTTATTTTGCTTAACTTCATACATTTATTAAATATTCTAATATTTTTGTTGATTTTCTTGATTGTTTTGCTTTTTTTTTTGCCTAATTTAGATTTTTTAAAATCTGATTGAAAATCACAAAAAACGGTGTAAAAAAAACAGCCCAAACCATCTATTTTCATAGCTAGTCGGTCTCACTCACTGCTCTGTTTTACCCCCCATTCAAGTAAAAGACAATGTAAGTATAAAAAACACACAAAAAAAGTGAGTTCAGTGTCAAATGTGCAGAATATACAGGTGACAGTTATGACTACAGTGTTAAGTGTCTTTTCAGTCTACATATACAGCTGTTCCAGTTACAGAGACTTGCGTTCTTAGGAAGCCTGACCTAGGCTTACTTCTCCCGCCCCTCCTTTGTTTTGATTGGTCTCATCAAGCAACCAATCACAACAGTTTCTGGCCTCAGAACATGCTACAGATCTTCAGCGATTGTGGAACAACACCGCCACCTACTGGAATATTTGGGGGTACACGTGCGTTAAGATCAGGTATATGGAGAAATTCAATGGTGTTAACTGAGAAAATAAATTATTCACCATACACCAGGTCTATTCGTGTATGGATCGGATTGGAAAAGAGTGAAATGAATGTCTCAAAATTACGCAAGCGAAAGCACAGATGAATGTGTGTTGAATGATCCGCAAATGCAAATTCAACACTTCACACACAGAACTTCAGTTACAAAAGAAATTCCATGACAGATGCACATGCAAAACGTGACATATTTTTACAAATTGGTATAATTTCGTTTACAAGTTTCCAAACATTTGAATAAATCATTAAACCATTGTACAAATACCAATTTACAAGTCACAAATTTTGACATTGTGCTCGCAAATTATTGCATATTTGTGGATTACGGTGTGTGCATTTAAAAATAATATTAAGACATAATTCTATCCAAATATGAATATAAATATGAATATGTATTTGTATGTGTACATATATATGTGTATGTATATGCATATGTATATTTATAACACATTTGAACAGCCTGCAGAGTAAAGTTGGCTCCGCTCTTGGAACCAGCTCAGAGATCCACAAACGGACTTGTTTCTTCCATGGATCGCAAAACCACTTCCGAGATCTGCAAACACAAGGTCCTGCTCGGCACCAGCGGCAGGCAGGCTCCGAGAACGGAACCAACCCCACTCCGCATAAATAACCTACTAGTACAAATGTATTCAAACAAATGGAGTGACACTGTGGTGATTTGAGGTAAATATGTTATGGAGATGACGGCAGAAATCAGACAGTGAGGACAGTTCACTAGTGCCAGCTGTTCCAGTTACAGAGACTTACGTTCTTCGGAAGTCCAACCGAAACTTACTTCTCCCGCCCCTCCTCTGTTTCGATTGGTCTAATCAAGGAACCAATCACAACAGTTTCTGCCATCAGGACACGTTAGCAGATCTTCAGCAATTGTGGAACAACACCGCCACCTACTGGAATATTTGGGGGGGCGCACGGGTTAAGACCAGGTCCATTCGTGTATGGATCGGATTGGAAAAGAGCGAAATGAATGTCTCTAAATTACGCAAACGGAAGCACAGATGAATGCGTGTTGAATGATCCGCAAATGCAAATTCAACACTTCACACACATCTTACTTCAGAACTTCAGAGTTACAAAAGAAATTCCATGACAGATGCACATGCAAAACGTGACGTATTTTTACAAACTGGTATAATTTCGTTTACAAGTTTCCAAACATTTGAATAAATCTTTAAACCATTGTGCAAATACCAATTTACAAGTCACAAATTTTGACATTGTGCTCGCAAATTATTGCACATTTGTAGATTACGGTGTGTGCATTTACAAATAATATTAAGACAATTCTCTCCATAAAAAACTAGACAGTGGTGTCCAAAATGTAGTGTTCAGTAAACCAGTGTGTTTTCTCCGGCCTTCCTCAGTTTCGTGTTACAGCAGGTTATTAATGCTGAGACATGAGGACAGAAAAGAAACAACAGCCGTAGTTTGACAGTCGTCCTGGTGTAATTCCTTATCTTCCAGACGCTGGAGGCTGAAGGGGTTGAGTCAGTTTTGTAGACATCCAGTGATGTGTTATTTATTAAGACAAACAAACAGTGGCTCATCGAGCTAAAAATCCAAAGTGAGTGAGACGAGGCTGGCAGCGATTTCAAGAGCATCGTACCTCGGTCTCGCCAACCTGCATTTATCGCAGCGTCGCCCCTAAACCCTCTGGGATGGATCCATCCTGACGGCGCCGACACTGTACGGTTTCAGAGCATCGGCCACAAGGGCAGTGGAGAACAAATGGGACTGACAACCAAACACCTTCATACACAACAGTAAACACAAAATACTGTACCTTTAACATACACAATGTGGACAAAAGTATGTGGACACGTTGAATCCAAGTGTTTGTTTTCTAACAGGGGCCTGGGATACAAAACAATAATGACTAATGTCAGAATATAGTTTTATATTGGATAAATATCATGTCATTAGGTAGTTTGATTTATATTGTTATCTTTGTTTCCAAAATGACTCAGAGATGGTTTGGACTTCATTTTGGATGATTTTTGGGTGATCACGAAAGAGCTCAAAAAATATTTTAGAAATTTAGAGGTCGATTATTTAAAATCATAGTCATGGATAAAAAAAACCCAAAACAAAACAAACAAAAATCGTCCAAAATGAAGTCATTGTTTTGTATCCCAGACCCCTGTTAGAAAAGAAACACCTGGATTCAATGTGTCCACATATTTTTGTCTACATAGTGTATATGAATACATATATTACTCCTCATGGATTCAGTTGCATTTTATTCGGGACAAAACGATGCTGAATTTCCAGAGTTTCGGCATTGAACAGAGCGAGTGGTGCTGATTTTGACTCCCTGATAACCCTAATTCTCACTCTGAACAGAAGTGTGCAATTTTATAACATCTTTTCTGAAGAATCCATGATGTGATGATCTAGTGGAGAAAGCAGTGAGTTGATTGGCTGAGAGCTGACAATTCTAGCACCTCAGGGAGTATAATTGGCATGGTACAAAGGGGAAAAGACAGCATAATCATCCCCATGTTGACCGGGGTAATTTGACTGTCTCATGCACTGACAGAAACCTCCTCCTTGGCTGTGATCATATACAGTATGTGGCATAATTCTCTATGATTTGCTTAAAGGAAGGCTGAAGTGAATCCTGCTGGTTGATTGTACAGTTCCTACTATCCCAGGTCAGACTAAATATACATTCTACCTGCCATCGGTAGGAGCACTGTGAAGCATTACAAAGCCTTCTGCGTGGAAACGTCCAGGCTTAACAAAGCCGGAATGTTCCCAGTCAACGCCAGCTGCTGCTTAATTAGCCATGTAGTGACAAATCATCATCTGGCTACGTTTTTACTTCAAATCATTTTTCTTGAAACACAGCCAAACATTGCTTTTGAGGACTTCAACCAATTCCCCGGAATAAAAACCACGGATTTCTCCTCAGTCTTTATTAAGGATTGTCATTAGCCATTAAATCAGCTACAGCTATTATTCCTGGAAACATCACATTATAGAAAAAAGTATCAGCAAAAATGAAAGAAAACATGAGAAAAGGACAGTTTACTTTCATATTCTGAGTGTCGCACCTATTGTAAATTGTCAAAACAAATTATCAGTAACAGACAAGTACAACTAGTTCTATCTGCCCAGTTATGCCAGTTACATATGAGTTTCATCAACATTTCTGATGAAAGATTTTACTGTTACATAAATTGGTTGTTATGAATGAATTTATTTATGACAATATATAATTTTATTTAATGTGGTCCTTATGGACTCAACTCCAGTAGATACAGAACATATACTGATGTGAGATATAAATATCAGTATTAATAATCAATATGATATTTATCACAATATTTTGTTTTTGTTTACAATATAGTTTCTGGGTTGTTTTTTGGGTGATTTTTTGTGTGGTTTCTGGGTTGTTTTGGGTGACCACCAAAGAGCACGAAAAAATCTTATTTTCAAGGTAGAACATTAAAAATCCTAACCATGGATGATGTAGTACATCTGTATAGTGAATGACAAACTAACTAACATAAACTAAGGCATTTATGTTATGAGGCTAACGATACATGTTTATAAAAAGGAAGAACACAAATGTACAGAAACAAAAACCCAATTGTGACCCAGTTCTGGGATGGCCTCGCCGCTTTAAGGCCGGCAGCATCTTCTCTCATTCAACAAGCTGCATGACATCAAAACGAGGAAGTGAACAGGAAAAGATTGGTGATGACCTGAGTTCCACATGCACATACCTGTGTCCAACACTGCCCTTTGGGAAAATAGCAGCGTTCCATCAGAATCTATGCCACCCGCCACTCGCAGAGTTTCTGCCTGAAAGCGGTCTCTGCTCAACAAGCCATCGAGTTCTCTGCATGAGCCGGAAAAAAACACCGTACGAAGGGTGGAAAGTAGCCGACGGAAAACAGCCGACACTCAGAAATAAAGCCCTGACCTTAAACGTGTAGAACTAATGTAGGTGAAGTGAACGACGGCGAGCCATGGGCGGCGATGGTCCTTAAGTAGATGATAATCAAGAGCTCCCCAGTGAGGCTTTTAAAGACCATCAGCACCGAACCGTGGAGACCAAAGATGTACACCAGCAAATCATGGTTGACACCTCTTAACTGCACAGGTCAGGGTGACTAATGGCCTTCCCAGAGTGCACTGCAACCAAACACTAACCATACAACCCAGTTCACATATCTTTGTATCTGTGTTCGGCTTCTGCACGCGAGCGCCGTGTGCATTTTAGAATTGAATGGCCTATTCTGCTATTTACCAGTCAAGTAAAACTAATTCAATTGTGTTCTCTGAGCAAAGTGCTGTGACATAAAGAGAACGGAGAAACACATAGAAAGAGCACCGGGGAAAAAGAGTCTGGGGGTAAAGGGCAAAACATGGCAGCTTTTAGAAAGCAATTGCAAATCCATTAAACAGTGACATAGGGGAGGAAAAAGAGGGGGGGTAAACATTGGGTTGGGTTAATATCAGGGGTGTCAAACATGAAGCCTGCGGGCCAAAACCAGCCCAGCAGAGTCCAATCCAGCCCCTGGGATGGATTTGCAGTGGCAGATCCAGACAAAATGTTTTTTTATGTTTCATGTTTTTTTATGTTTCAGTCACTTCAGGGATAGTGCTTCAATTACCTAGAGTTACAAATACTTTTGAAAGGGCTAACTCATAAGTATGTAGGGTGGCCATCCGTCCGGCTTTAGTTGTAGTTTTTACAGTGCACTCTAAAAACCATCAGAGAATAGAGGATAGAGCAGATGGTCTGTGATTCCACTCACACTTATGTGTCTGTAGGGACAAAGTCAGCATGGAAAAGTATAAACCACAGTGTGTTGGCTGGGATTCCACACAGCACTGATGTCGGACCACTGAACATATTCCACATATAGAACAGATATGAATTTAAACTGCTTTACCCCCAAAAACATACAGATATTGGGTGAATATTAGCATTATAATATGATTTATTATGATTAAAAATAACACTAATTCTGCTGCTGTTAGTTTTGTTTCCTTCTTCCAGTTTTATAATCAGGAGAAAATGCGTAAACACTGTATTGCTTTATATTATACATTTGTGTTTATTGTTTTTCAATATAATTTTACTGTAACCATACTCTCTGAACTGTGTTTTTACTTGATCTTTTATGACTATATAAAATAAATCTTACATTCAGAACAATCACCACAGACACGTCATGGGTTAAAGAGTTAAATAAGTCAATTCCATATTATTAATATGTGAATATAACACAACAGCAACCTGCTGCATCTCCAGGTTTTCATTAGACAACACTTAGTTCGACCTCTGCTCCCATTCCTCCTCCATTACTGTAGAAAACACTGCTACATTAATTATCATAACACGCTTTCCACAAGGTGTTGAGCCAGACGCTGCATCGTGGTCAGCGCCGTTGCCACAGGCGCCAACACATCAAGAAACATGTCTAAAGTTAGGCCTTTCAGCTAAATGTCTGTAATTACCATTTTTACCATGACTTGTTAATTCAAACTATGTCAGAACTGTAATCTTGCATTCAGTTCTGTCGAAACGCACTAAAATATCCACCTGAAACCCACGGTACATCCAGTGATTAAGCCAACACATTTAGTTCTTTAATTCCACCGTGGCTGCTCAGACCCCTGCTGGTATTTAGTCCACAAATCATTAAAAGCCTGCTTCGCCACCGCCGCTGCAGGGACTTGACGGCTACGACAGGTCCTCCTCTACAGGTTAATTCACATGAAGCAGATCTAAAGCTGAAAGGCTGCTCAGCTGGAAAAGGTTAAACCAGGGCTCATGTTAATTCAGGCTCCACATTCGGACCAATAGGATCTGATATGGGTCGAACCAGGACAACAATAACAGTGAAAAAAGCAAAATTACATGATGAAAATGTTTACATCTACAAACTATCCTTTAAAAATGTGAACAATAGGAACAACCTGAAGTTTATTAAGAAAAATAAACAAGTGTACCAATATTGTGCCTCAGTTTATCATTTCCACATGTTCATTATAACGTACAGATCACAGTGGATCTACAAATACACACAACATTTAATAACAGACAGAATATTGGTCCAATTATATTGACTTCTATGAAGACATTTGAGGTTGGTCATATTTGTTCAGATGATTCACATTGTTTGTAAAAAGATAGCTTGTAAATGTAAACATTTTCATGTAATTTGACTGTTTTGAACTAAAACAAAAAGGAAATTTGCAGTTGTCGTTATTTATAGGTTATTCTGGTAGTATTTTACTGATCAAAAATGACCAAATGACCAAAAATGAACAAATACTGACCAAACTAACAAACAAAATGATTAAAACTTTATGTAAAAGAATTTGATTGTCAACACAATGAACAAAATGGATATAATGTTAAAATTGTACTTAATTCTCTTAATACATTTTATGTTGTTCATATTTGTTCAGGGTATTCACAGTTTTTGTAAAAGAATAGTTTGTAAATGTAAACATTTTACTTTTTCTCACTAAAACAAAGAAACATTTGGAGGTGTCAGGTTTTTTATAGCAGGGGTGTCAAACATACGGCCCATGGGCCAAAACCGGCCCACCAAAGGGTCCAATCCGGACCATGGGATGAATTTGTGAAATGCAAAAATTACACTGAAGACATTAACAATCAATGGTGTTAAAATCAATGTAGTTCAGGTTCCACATTCAGACCAATATGATGTGAAATGGGTCAGACTAGTAAAACAACAACATAATAATCTATAAATAATGACAACTACAGACTTTTCTCTGTTACTCATATCTTTTAAGGGATAGTTTGCAGATGTAAACATTTTCATAATGGAATTTTACTTTTTTTTCACTCTAAAAAAAGTTTGAATTGTCACTATTAGACTTAGACAAACTTTATTGATCCACAAGGGAAATTTCTTGGTCACAGTAGCTCAGTTCCATATAAAAACAGACAGGAAATGGGAGTAAATGTAGACTATATTCATACAGGTATACAGTGACTCAGGTGCAGTGATCTGTGTGTATGAGTGTCTGTCCCAGATGGGTGAGCTGTTGGACAGGTGGACGGACAACGGTATGGATGAAGTCCTGCACCGTTGGCTGTCTGAGAGGCTGTTGGAATAAGAGCTGCGCTGACCCTCTGTGGTCCAGGGGAGTGGGTCTAAAGGATTGTCCATGATGAGAGCAGCTTGTCCACTGTCCTCCTGTCCCTCACTTACTCAAAGGTCTCCGTGTCAAGCCAATGACATGTCCTGCTTTTTTCGGATCAGTTTGTTGATCCGACTGATGTTCCTCTTACTGATGCTCCTCCCCCAGCTGACCACAGCAGCGTGCAGGGCACGAGCACCCACAGACTGGTAGAAGGTCTGCAGCATCTGACTGCACACATGACCGGACCTGAGCTTCCTCAGGAAGTCAAGTCTACTCATGTCCTTCCTGTAGACAGCATCACCACTGTCATCACTGTTATTACAGGTTATTGTTATGTTATTATTTTATTGATCTGGCCCTATTGACCATGAATTGGGCTGAATATAGAACCTGAACTAAAATTATCAATATCTTTCCGTTTCAATGGGCTGGATTGGACTCTCTTGCGGGCCAGTTTTGGCCCACGGGCCGCATGTTTGACTCCCCTAAGTTATAGACAGTGGAGGAAGTAAACCTCCTGTATCAATGTTAACACCCACAAGGTTTATCCCAGCATCCAGGATTTAGTCTGCCCCCGCCTCCGTTCTGCATTTTACATCAAACTAAAGCATGAATAGATTATTAGTAATGAGACGTGATTCATTTCATTATTCAAACCTGAATTGCTTACATGTATATTAGTTTGATCCGCATAGCTTTCAATTATCTCCGGATGTGCGCTCCATTAATTTAATGTTAGAGCAAAATTTAATCAGAATTTATAATAGACTTAATGAAGTGTCTCTGTTTCATTTAGGTGGAAATGGTTTGACGTGTTGTTTATTGTGTGACAGAATCCCTGTGATCAGTCCGGTTGTGACCCTCAGATGATAAAAAATTTGGTTACGCTTAAAGAAACATAGCAAATTTCCCATTTAGGAAACCCCCGACAAGGTCAATAAATTAAAAGCGCTCTAATACTTTAATTTTCCCTGCATTTCATATCCCCCTCTCAGATAAACTGCAATTAACAACTGCATAAAATAATAATTGCCATTCTTTTTTTTCTTTTTTTTGTTAATTAACCGGCTCCTTGGGGCGACACAGATGAGCACAATTCATTTCACCGATTGCAAGTATTACTATAAGTTCTGAAGTTACTTTCTGACTCATTAATTAAACGGAAAACTTGTCACCAATGTTATCTGCACTCTGCGTTGTGGAATTTACTGCAGTTATATTGTGGTTTCGTACCAGTTGACTGCAGAAAACATCTCCTAGACACAAATACCTACAAACCTTCTGTCAACTCTTCCGCTAAGAAATAGTTGACTTTCATGATCAAACTGTGAGTTAAAGATCCAAAAATTCCTTATCATGCATCCCAGAATGAAAAAAACTTACATTCTAATGGGTATCTGCAGGTTTGTTTTTTAGACAGGCCAATGGGCGTCATACGGTAGTTATTATACACCACCATGGAAAAAAAATACACTAAAATGCACTAAAATATACAAAATATATGCTAAAATACACAAAAATAGGCTAAAATATGCTAAAATACACCTTAATACACTAAAATGCACTATTTTTTACAAAATATATACTAAAATATACTAAAATGGGTGTGGGTGGTGGGGAGTGTGGGTGCATGTGTGTGTGTGTGTGTGTGTGTGTGTGTGTGTGTGTTGGGGGGGGACCAATTTAGTTTTTTAAATTTTATATATGTAAAGCACTTTGTGCTGTATTTATTGTATGAAAAGTGCTATATAAATAAAAATTGATTGACTGATTGATTGATTGATTGATTGATTGATTGATTGATTGATTGATTGATTGATTGAAAATACGCAATAATACACTGAAGTGCACTAAAATGTACAAAACATTCTAAAATCTAAGGTCTTTTATACTGCACTATTGGTTTTTATACTTGCATTATTGTTCTGTTTAATATATATATATGACAGAGACCTGATCATGAGGGAGTTCCGGTCTGGCTCAAGTCGAGTGCTCATCACCACTGACCTGCTGGCCAGAGGCATTGATGTGCAGCAGGTGTCCCTGGTTATCAACTATGACTTGCCAACCAACAGGGAAAACTACATTC